>JALLBJ010000684.1:0-14532 GCA_036940105.1 Skeletonema potamos | reverse complement strand
AAAATCTGTTACATATAGGAATTAGTATGGTTCTACTTACGAGGCCACCCCTCCTATGGTCATGTCGTTTTATCATTTTTGGAATCGAGTCAAGTCTTTTTTACTTTTTGTCTTACTTATAGTAGGAATTAGTAGAACAGTCGGGTTTCTGTCAAAATCAAAACTAATTTCGTTTTTTTTTTTAACTTCAAGTTGAGATAGTCGAGTGTACTTTTCAAGAAGTATGTAGTGGAACTGAAAATAATTGATTGTTGGCTTCGCCATCTTTTGCTAGTAATTCCGACGAATAAGATAGCGAAGAGATATTTTGAAAAACTCCTTCTGGAAGCTATAAAAAGGACACTCGAACTTTGGGGTCTCACTTTGAGGGCAATCCCCCATGTGACTCCCTAAACAGTCCCGAACGGTACTTCTTCCCTTTTTGGCACACACTTTTTCCCTTTCGACGCACACTTTTAGGTTTCATCTAGCAGATTGTTACTGGCGTTCTAACATCATAAAATCTTTTTCATCCGAAAAACAACAAGCCAACGACAGCAAAACATAGGGTCGCTCTACCTACTACCCACCGCTTTCTTCACCTTCACCTTCACCTTCACCTTCAATCATGTCCACTGCTCTGACCAACGCCAACGCCGAAGCGAATCCAAGTTGCCCCACTCTCCCTCTTGGGGCGGTACACCAAGACCTAGACCCTACTACCAAGACCGTCGTGAAATTCGACGGAAAATCTTCCTTGAAACCTGGGGAGTCCGTCAAGTCTCCAAACGGCAAGTATTCCCTCGAATTCAAAGATGGAAACCTTGTCTTGTACTCAAACAACGACGATGGCTCTCACCAAGCCAAATGGTGGTCGTCCAACACGAAGGATGCAAACCGTGTTGACTTTCAAACTGATGGCAATGTTGTTGTGTACAAAGACGACAATGCCAAGTGGGCTTCGAACACAGTGTGTGAGGAGGGCTGGCTTCCATTGCGTTTCACACTTGACAATGAAGGTCAAATGTTCATTGTAATGCACCAATTGAGCAGTGAAATGACAAGAACATATTCTCCCGGATCTCGGGGAACTGGGTTTTCAAATGTTGAAAACATCATCTCATTCGATCCAAATGGTTTGTTTGAAGTCAAGAAGGACAAGAAATGCATCCTCAAGTTTCAGTATCAGTCTCCATCCAAGAACTCCAAGAAGGTTACTGTACCTATTGACCTGAACAAAGTCATTGGTAACAGTGATGGCAGTCTTGTTCTTGGAGACAAAGATTTCGCTGCATCCTCTACAGATATTTCTGCAGTAGTACGCAATGACAGGTCAATGACTATGTCTATCTACAAGCTTCTTGTATGAAGAAGGATGGAAAGACAGTCCCCGGACAATTGATTCTCGACAAGAGTTTCTTTGTGTCCTTTGTCAATCAAGTCGCGAAAACCACGCGACTAGCTTTCAAGAAGAGGAGTGCATCAGGTCGTGGCACTTTCAAAAACACCAACTCAATCTATTGGGCATTTAATGATCAAGAGTACGAGCCAAATGACAAAGACTTTAATTTCAAAACTCCCAATGGGAAGTATCAGTTGGTATTCCAAGGAGACGGAAACCTAGTCTTGTACGAGTGTAATGCTGAAGGTAGGACTGCGAAGTGGGATGCCTTTGCTAGTAAAACACGCCACTCAGGCTGGTCCGATGCCAAGAAGCTAAGGCTGCAAAAAGACGGCAACATGGTCATCTACGACTCCGATGGGAAATCTCTTTGGGCATCATGTCCTGACAAACATGATGAATACTTGGTGCATGTTAAGTGGTCCAGAGCTGTGGGAAGATGTTCACCGAAGCCGCAAAATTATTATTACGCAAGGGGCAAGTTCCTCAATTTGACGAATGACGGTGAATTTGCCATAATTGCAGTCGGTGTTCATGAGTCAGGGTGTCCTATTGAGAAGAATGCCCTATCAAAGTATAACTTTGTCCCAGCAGCCAAATATGGAAAATTTGGTGAGCCGGACCCCTTGAATTGGAAACTTACGCTTGGTTGTGCTGCAGGTTCACTGTTTTTAATGGGTGCCTTTGGGCTCGCGGCTTGTTGTCTTCCGGCAGCATCTGGAGCAGCAGTTGCGGAAGGAGAGGTAATCGCAGCGAACGTAGGCGTGTTGGAAGAAGAAGGTTCCACCGCAGCCCTCGAATTTCAAATTATTGAGGAAGATATAGGAATGGAAGTAGATGAAGCAATGAAGGAAGCTGTCATTTTGGGTGAATCAACTTTTGAAGCTGATTTTGCAGCGCTCAGTAGCGAATCCGCTGAGTATTTGTTGTGTAACGAGAGTGTATCGAGCTTCGCAGAAGCTGTTTCGCTTGGTGGCAATGCTGTTGAAGAAGAGGGCTTTGCAGAATTGGCCCAATCTCTAGACAAATTGGGATTTTCTGATTATGAAGGACAAGTTGAATCAATTCTCCGCGAATTTGGCCCTGATTCGTTCTTTACACCAAGGGTATAACAAGACAAGAGAAAGAGATGGAGCTATTGTACCGAAGAGATCAAGACACAAGATGAACACGATGAATAGAGGTGGAGCGAGAAACGAAATCAACCGAGCAGACTAGACAAGGAAAGATCAATTCAATGTCAAGACGAAGATGTACCTCAGCAAGAATGAAGATGAAGATCAAGAGAACTTAGAAACCTTTAGCAAGAAAAGACTTCCCAAGAAAACGAAATAAAAATCAGAACACGAGCAAAAGAAACGACAGAAAAATCAGAATAGCACATTAGATGAAAAATACTCGCATAAAAAATTAGGATATATATTTGATGCGGGATGTTTTTCTTCTTTGTTAATATACTTATTCTTCGTAGAGGGGTCGTCCTCTTACATGCACATGGGAAGTCAAATGATGTGTTTGAGTTCATCTCTACCTCAAATCCATCATCAATTCAGGGCCTCCTGTTATCAAGGGTAACGATGTCCATGGATCCGACGATGTTTGAGTTGGAGTTGTTAGCTGGGGCGTGGGCTGTGCACATCTGGACTTTCCTGGAGTATACTCCCGCGTCTCTGCAGCTTTTGACTCTGGATTCGTCAAGAAGTGTGCACTAGATCGAAGTATCCACCTGCTGAGTTCGACTGTGATTCCTACATAATCTCAGTCCCAACTTTTACTCCCATGCTGGAGCCAACAGCAACCACGTTGACACGTGCAAAATCTTGTCCACCTCCCTATGACTCTTCCCTAAGTTATGATGTTGGCGATCAAGTTAATTTTGGAGAACAAATCTTCATCTGTCATTCGCCAATGACTCGTCGGTGTGTCTCATGTCGAAGCCTGTTCACCAGTCTTTGATGAGATACCCGAACTGACATCTGATGGTAGATATCATCTTTCACCTATATTCAAGTAGTACCTTTGGTACTGGACTTATGTTCCTACGGACATCCATCCTCGTCCTCCGAATATGGGTCTTCGTTGTAATTGGGTTCCTCGTCCTGGGTGATCGGGGACTTTTTTTGTTTTTTGGTTTGCCTGCGGTGGTTAGCATCCTCCTCTGCTGCTTTCTTTTTGAGGGTAGGGGTGGAGGGGCGATGGGACGTCCGACGTCCGTTTGGTATTTTTGCTGTTGTTCTTCGCCATGTTCAAATTTATCTACTACTACTAAACCAATCCACGTCTAGCCCTACAACACGAGGAGGCAGCCAACGTCTCCTTGGAGGTGACATAACATACTCATGGGAAGGTTGGTATATTGGCGGCGATGGCCTCCCTCGTCTGTCCGTCACAACAAAAAACTTCAAAAAACAAAAAACAAGAAAATTTCCAACAAAGCGTGATAATACTGCTGATAGTGGATAGAGTAGTAGGTAATATCTATCTCTAGCAGTTGCATTAGCAATTAGCAGCGAAATTTCCAAATTCTCATGCGATGGAAGTTTTTACCGGAACAATCATCGAGGAGGACGAGCTCTTCTCAAACCTAGACGACTACGTGTCATTAAAATTGGATGCTATCCTTGTTCTTGGTGGAGGCGTGCCATCATCCCCAAAAGATCCGCCTACCTACGTAAAAAGAAGATGCGATGTAGTTGCTGCATTGATGAATGCATTTCAAGAGCGAAACAATTGGTCTATTCCTTCTGTGCTTTGCCTATCCGCTGGGACAGCTCATCTGCCACAGTATATAACACCTCATAATGGTCTCCCATTGTGGGAATCTACAGCATCGGCTGCGTACTTGATGCAGCATCCAACCTACCCCGTACCCGAAAAATATATGTTCGTGGAGACAACATCCTTTGATACTATATCAAATGCCTTTTTTACGAGATCAAGCTTTACTGATATCAACGGTTGGAGAAGGTTATTAGTAGTGAGCAATGAGTTTCACATTCACAGAACGAAAGCAATATTTGACTGGATCTTCTCGGTGCCTGCAACAAAAGGTGGCCCATCCACAAACTATGAATTGTTTTATCTCTCTTGCAACAATGTTGGCTTATCCAATGAGGCTGTGGAAGCCCGCCGATCACATGAAAAGCGAGGAGAAATGAATGTAGTGGGAAATCTTGCAAGGCAGTACACAAACTTGAATAGCGTCTTGGAGTTTATGACAACAAAACACGATTTCTACGCTGCTAACAAACTCGTAAGGCAAAGTTTAGGGGATGGAAATGGTGAGAAGAGGAGTGGCAACTTGTTGAAGTTGAGCTACGGTCAAAAATCAAGTAGAGATGTTTCATCACAATCAAGTTTGAGACAGTTTCTAGATGGAAAGATCGTGGTTTCTCTGTATAGTCTCGTCCTTGTTGTTTTTATTGTAATGGGGCTATACTTTTCAAGACGACGCTACGAGCAACACAACAAATACAGCTGATTTGCTTAAACAGGAATCACGTTTAGTAGTTTTTGATGAGTAAACAATTAGTATTTATGAAAGCCATTAGTCTTATCTTTGATAGTCATTGCCATACCCATGACCATAATATTGATTATTGTCGCTTTGGTGATGTTGCTGCTGTTGTGCGATTCGGCGCAGTAACTCCATACTTAACTGCTGTTGGTCTTGCTGCTGATGTCCATTGGCACCATTCAAAGCAGTTTCCAAGGCAGATTGGGGAATACCAGCTGCAGCTGCAGCTTGGAATATGCGTTCCAAATCGCCACCGCCACCACCTCCTTGGTAGTATGGTGACTGACGGCCCCGCATTGCCAACAGGTGATGTAGGTGCTGAAGCTGATTAGTTTCATAATTGTGTTGGCCCATCTGCTCGTGGTAGTGTTGCTGATGTTGAAATTGCTGCGCATGTGCGTGTAGAAGCTCCTGTTGCCGAAGGTGGTGCACTTGTTGACGATACATTTCTTCTTGATGTTGACGGTACATCTCTTCCTGCTGCTGTTGTTGGACTAATCTTTGAATATGTTGTTGTTGCTGTTGGAGGTGGATTTGCTGACGAATATGATCCTGTTGTTGCTGCAATATCATTTGTTGCCGATAATTCTCTTCTTGCTCAGAGGTGGTGTTGCTAACAGAAGAATCGATAGAATGGCCGGTAGAATTCCGCTTGTTGGGACCTTCGCCCTCAGTATTAGCAGGAGGAGGGGGGGGAGGAGGAGCAGTAGTAGAAGGAGCAGGAGGAGGAGGTGGATCCTTGAGCTTCTTTTTTCGTCCCGGCTTCTTCTTTACCTTAACTCCCTCCGTCTCTTTGCCATTCCCAGCTCGTTCATTGAGCTGCTTTGTGATCTTCTCCTCGTTATCGTGATAGTAGTTTTTCGCTTGAATGTCCGTTCTCGTTCCTACTGCCTTCGATATTGCTGGCCAATCATGACCGTATTTCTCCAATGCCTCGTATAGAAGCCTCTTTTCTTCGGCTTTCCACTTCTGAGCCTTGTGTTTTCTCTTCGGGGGTTCTTCGTGGACAGCAGGCATACGATCATGGACAGAAGGCATATAATTTTTGCGTTGAACTTTCTTCGGTTCTTCTTCCTTTTCGCTCAAGACTACTGCTTTTCGCTTATGGTGATGTTCTTTCTCGTCCCGGTGCTTCAGGTATTTTCGACTATTTGACTCTAAAATAAACCAGTTGCTACGCCTTGATTTGTGTTCCTTCCTTGCGTCTTCTGAATGTTTTGCGTGAAGGACGCTTTCCTCCATATTGCTGAAGACTTCAAGCTTCATTGGGTGAAATGATTTGGTATGATAAGTGCAATCGTTATCTGGGATCGAAATTTGAAGCGGCTTTTCAGTGCTGCTGCCTGCTTTGACAGTTGCCCCGACAGATAAGGCAGATTGAATTGTGGCATCCCATGGTACAACATCACCACGCCGTTTCTTCCGCAGAAGGAACTCTTTCAAAGCTTGCTTGTAGGGCACGGTTTTCTTCGAATCATAGTAAAATTCGATACAGTCTTTGGTCGACTTATTGCGTAGGAAAGTAGCTATCTTGCGAAAATCCTTGGGATGGTGAAGAAAACGATCCAGGAAAATACACTTCTCCATGTCAGTCCAAATGTTGACATGACGACGCTCCTCTTCGTTGGCCAACATGTCATCAACACGTTGACCAAAAAAGCTATTGGAGTAGGATGCAAATAACTGGCGCTCCAACAAACCTTGTTGGCGCGGCAATGCACATCCACCCTCTTTTATGCGCTTCTCCATTGCTTCTTTAGCTGCAAGCTCTGCAATGATCTGCTCTTGTTCATACTCTGAACGAACAACGTCGCCTTGTGAAATACCTCTGCGAGGCCGACGGTAAGGGTTGTTTCCACGGGGGGCAGGCTCATCGATCTCGATGGGCTTTCCGGCACTAAAGTATCCCCCTGACGACTCAAGGTCGACACCAGTCTCTTCTTTGTAGATCGTTTGTCTCGTGACATACTGCTTCGCCAAATCTTCCCATCTTGACTTAAGCTTCTCATTCTTGACACGAATGTATTCCTTCATGCGTGGAGCAAGTTCAAGGAAAGTACGATTGTTTTCCTCAAACATAGGTACATCTTTGGGTTCAAGGTAGAGAGCATCGTGGATTCCAGTAACTTTTCGTGCACGGTTTGACCACTCCTCATTAGATACAGTCTCGCCTCCTTGAGCTGCTTGTGGGAAGTATGGAATGGCAGAAAGAGAATCGTGGTGTGCCTCAGATGCAGTTCGCTGATTCCGTGCCAATAATGTACTGATAAGAGCAGACATTTTTCCCGGGGCGTCCATTGTTGGCACAACGTCTGTTTCATCTTCATCAATCATATCTGGCAGAGCAGCAATGTTTGCCTCTTGGAAAGCAAGCTCATCTAGCTCTTGAATCGTTCGTTCCGCCTCTTTTACTTTCTCTCGGACGGCGAAAATTTCCTTCACCATTCCACACACCTTCTCGTCAATGGCAGCTTGACAGTCACTTTCAAGCTTGGCACGGCCAGAACGCCTTTCCTTGCTCAACACATCTTTCCGTGCATTGAATACTCGTATCAGCTCCTCCCTCTTGTCTTCCACGCTCTGATTCCGCTCGTTAATACGATCTTCAAACTCTTTTTCAATTTGCCGTCGCCTATCCAATTCTTCCTGCGCTTTGCGTTCTTCATCCTTTATCTTTTTCATCTCTTTACGCATCCGTTCTTCCTTCTCCTGCTCTTCCATTTCACGGACTTGTTTCTTGGTGGTGGTGGCCTGCTTCCCCTTCGCTTTGATCTTCTTCTCGAGTTCAGCCATGCATTTTGTAATTTCAATCTTGGTTGGGAGGGGAGTGAGACCCTCTGTGGATGGCACCGTGGCTGATAAATTGTCCATTATCTTTGCCATTCGACAGATAATGTCTTCTGCTTTGCGTATTTTTACCTCATCTTTCAAAGCCGAACAAGTTAATGACGGAGGTTTCTCCTCTTTCACAGGAGATGGTTCTTTGGTAGCCTGTTCATTACTGGACATATGTGGTGTGGGTTGATTAAGACCTTCGTCTGTCTTCCTTGCGGCCCCCTCGATGACTTCCTCCCCCTCCTCGCGTGAAAAGGAAGACGTGTTATTACTGTAAAAGGGCACGTCGCCACTAGCACCGCGTCCGTGATAATACCTTGGCGAAGAAGTCACGGTTTCTCTAGAGTAACGGGGTGAGGACCCCCCACCAAACGAATCTTGTCTCGCTGCAAAAGAATTCTGCGGCGATTCGAAACTCGGCCGATGTCGAATCTCCCCTGATGATTTACCTAATGATGAAAACGACCCACGATGATAACTACTTTCATGCTGCATATCCCCACGGATCTCACCGGGAGACTTGGAGTAAGGAGAAGGTCGAATCTCTCCAGGAGATTTTGAAAATGATCCTCGATGTTGTTGCTGGCCACCCCCTAATTCATTTTGCATATCCCCACGAATTTCACCTGGCGACTTGTTGTAGGGTGAAGGTCGGATATTATCTCCACCACCCGAAGACTTACTGGAGAGAGACCCTCGCTGTTGTTGCTGTTGATAATGATGAGGAGTGTGGTGATGAATCCGACCTCCTCCACCACCACTTCCACGGTAACCCTCCCCACCACCACTTCCTCCGCTACTACGTGAATGTGGAGTTGATAGAATTTCTCCCGGTGATTTAGAAGGTGATGAACCCGACCACATCATGTCCCCCCCACCTCCACTTCCACCTCCAGGCGATGATGATGAAATGGGTGGTATAGGAACATCATTAATTACATCATCACTGAAATGTGGTCGACCACCGCCTCCTCCCTTGCGATACGAAGATGATGACGGAGTATAAGAAGATGAATACCCACGTGACGATGAAGAAATGGGTGATGGACGTGTAATATCGACACCACCAGTGCTGCCGCCTCTGTCTCCAGGACCAGGATGTGGTGAGAATAGGGTAGTATTGCGACGACGATCACCGTTGCTGCCGCCGCCACCACCACCACTTGTAAAGGAACTTCTTGGAGATGGTGAATAATGATGTGATTTGATCATTCCCCCATCTCCACCACCAGTGGATACTCGAAGATTATCACCAAAACTTTGACTCCGTGATCCCAACAACGATGGCCGATCATTATTATTATTATTGGTGTTGTTGGGATATCCTCGATCTCCTCCTCCACTTCCATAGAAATCACTTTGACTACGAGATCCCACAATGGATGGTCGGTCTGAAATGGGTGGACCACTCCCCCCTCCCCCTCCAATCTCATATGACGAAGACGCGGGTCCATAATGATCATTATTCCCCCCTCCACTGCCGCCACCGCTGCCAGAATTAGTCACAGTATTATTATTCATACCGCTCCCCATCAGACCCAGCCCACTCCCATGACTATTCATATTATTCATATTCATCATGTTCTTCTTTTTGTTTCGAAAATTATTCGGACAATCCTTCCATTCGTGATCATGTCCCGCAAATCGACATGGGTTGTGATATTTTCGTTGGGGCGGTCCCATGTTGCTGCTGATATTGTTGCTATTATTACTATTGGTATTATTATTGTCGTCGCCCCCTCCTCCTGATGCTGCTGCACTGCCGCCACGGCCGTAGATGTTCATTAATTCACGTTCCTTATGTGCTGGATTATTATTGGGGTTGTTGTTATTATTACTGCTGTGATATCCGCCGCCGCCACCGCCACGTCCAAAACTTTTGCGATGACCACCGCCACCACCACCATGGTATTGATGATGATATCCGCCGCCACCACCACCTCGTCCAAGTCCACCATGATGACCACCATGTGCATTATGATGTGGATTATTGTTACTGTTGCTTGTGCCGGTGTAACCGCGTCCTCCTCCTCCTCCTTGGCTGTCGGAAGAGGAAAGACCGCCACCACCGCCACCGCTGTTCATGTGTCGATAGCGGGGATCTCGTGGGTCCATCTTTGATTTTATACGACTGGTACTTCACTTCAAATCACATCAAGTGACGACCGACAACAACAACAGGCACATGTCGTGATCTCAACGTTGTTGGACTGCGTATTACTTCCTTTTTTTGTGTGTGAGAGTTATCGTACGTACTGGCTACGAATTCCTTCGTAGAATTGTTCGCTTCGAGACCTTTCCCTTTTCCTATTTTCTCCTCCTTCTCTTTCAGTCGTATTGTACTGGACATGATGCCCCCCTCCCTTTCATCATGTGTTGTATTCCACCCTTGAGCTATACTGAGAGTATTGTTCAAAGTTATTTTATTCTTATAGCGGCCATTTTTTGGTTTTTGCCATAGTGACGCCCATTTTTTTTACGTTCTATCTCGAAAGAACAATTTGTCTGCCTTCACTTTCACTTGGTGATTCAGTCGCCTTTCCATTACAGGGTTGTAAACATCATCACTACCATCGTCGTCGTCGTCCTCGGCCATGTCCACGAATTTATCCGTAATCATTAATATGGCACATTCTTCAGGACTCTCCTCCTGACGACAGTGAGTAATTTCAAATGATTTCGGGGGTAGCTGGTAAGTATAATGAGTTGCACCATCATAGTTTCGTAGTGCTGGGCGTCCTGACTTCATTGGCAGGGTGCGCTTGCGAATTTCAAGATCTGTCTCTGCCACACTGCGATACCACCTCTTTTTTGTGTTGGCATCTTTGAATGCTACGAGGGTGGTCCGAGGCCATTCGAATTCACTGTGTCCCTACGATTTCATTGAAAGGTAAAAGAAAAGGAAGAACAGAATCGTAAGAAACGGTACCGCATCCAATGATAACACAACATATACATATAAGTGCACACTAAAAAACTACGCACCTCGTTATAAATATGCATGCTCTTGAATCCAACCTTTTCCAATTTTTCCATCATGATTGCCCGGTTCTCATACTGTCCCGCTTCATCTGCCGGGTCTTCTACAGAATTAGCCTCTCCTAGCTGTACAACCAAAATCCCTGACTCAGCCAATCCATTATACAATGACTCAATGCACTCGTCATTTGTATACAGGTCCACAGCAAACGTGGTTTTAACATTTGGATCGAGAGCATCCATCAAAATTACATCAAATTTGTCAGTCCCATTTACTGCTTCGTCGGTGGGGAAAGCAGACATGAAGTATTGCATTGCATCCTCGTACAGCACTTCAGTCCTAGGATCTTCAAAGCAGTCGTTGACACTACCATCAATATCCGAACAGTCTGACCACTCTTTTAAATATTCACGTGATAATTCAACAACTTTCTCGTCAATTTCAATCATTACGACCTTCTCAACTGTGTTGTGTTTTAGCACCTCTCGCAACGTGGCACCCTCTCCCCCTCCGATGATGGCAACTCTCTTAGGACTAGCATGCGTAAACATGGCGGGGTGGACGATACTTTCATGGTGTGGGGCATCCCCGTAAAGAGTGCTTTGTTGGACTCCATCCAAGAAGAGAATTTTGTTCGGAACAAAAAATTCTGGATGCATCGCTTCATATGAGTCATCATTGTAAAACAGAGACTGCTGATATGATACCAAATCACGATTGTCAGGGTCTAAAACCTCGTAAATATCAACATGTTGAAATGCCGTTTTGGTGGATAGCAATGGACGCTTCATGTCAAAATCAAGACGCCCTAACACTGACCATCCAAGACCCTCATCTAGAGGATTGCTAGTACGGACATACCCAGGAGCAAAGCCCTCACGGAATCCACGAAGCTTATGTGCCCACAACAACGTGGGTTCCGGTATATCCTCTTCATTCTCTCCCTCCGATGGAGTTTGTTTCACGGAAAATAACCTTTCAATGAGAGGCATTAACGGGACCAACTTCCCACCACCACATGTAAACAAATCCAAGGTAATCACACCCTCCAATGGCCATGTGTGGAATGCAACGTGACTTTCCAAAAGTACCCCCGCGCAACTTACCCCAATAGGAACAAGAGAGTGACAATGGTAGGATAGTAGGGTGAGCTTGGACTCATTAGTCAAATCAATCATGGCCGATGCCAATCGTTCTTCCGAGTTGAGAAATTCTGAATCGACATCTTTTATGTCCACGAGAAGGTGTTGTCCCGCTGGGAGATGGAGTCCATCGGAATCATCATTGTGTCCATCTTCATTGATAGAAGAGGTTGCAGTAGATCCCTCCTCCTCCTCATCATCATCCTCTTGTGTTGATGATTTATTCATCTTCTCTTTTCCACGCGAGCATGAATGACAGGGCGTGTCGGCATTCAAAGGTTTCCAACCCTTGTCATCCCCCGTACTCTTCTTAGAATCGCTACGAAAATCTGGACCACCAATAAATTGCTTTTTACTCTGCGAACTAATGTACAATGGCAGTGGCACAGTGCGGTCGATGTGCAATGTGTTACTGGTGCTCGTCCCCTCATTGGGGAAGCTCTTGGATGTGTAGGTAGTGTAGGGAACTTGCTTTCCGGCGAGAACTTTAGGTGCGGGGAGTTGTTTTAAGTCTTTTCCGGACATGCCCTTGTTACTGCCATCGTCAAGAACGCCACCAATAATTGAGGAGGAGGAGGAGGCTGCGGAGGCTTCTCGTACTGCGACGGCTGTAGAGTCCCTACGAATCGGGTTGATACCCGCACTTGTTAAGAGTACAAGGCGAGAAATCCATCCTACCGAGTATGCAATTAGGGTTGATATGACAATGGAGAGGAAGATGAAGGCTCCTGACAGCTGAATGCTAAAGTTTCCCGGCTTCGTCATTTTTTGTTTTGCAAGTGTGTTATTTTGCCTTTTCGTCGTCCAGTATTGATGCAATCAGTTTTCTAGAAGGTCGTTGCATATGCTCATGAATAATTTTATGGGGACGTTTGTTGTTGTTTGTTGCCTACGGAGAAACACGTGGCGTCGTCATTGTTTCCATATCTACTTGCAACGAGAACGAATGATGCTAATTATGAGAGTAGAAGTATTATCTACATACTACATACTTTTACTTATTATGGAGTCCAGAACGGCGCACAGTCCAGTCATTCGTCATGCACACATGTGGCATGTGGCATATTATCTCTCTTTTTTTTGTGCCGGATTGACCTGATAGACTGTTGAGGAGGACTCCCAATACAAAAGGATCACCAATTTTTCCTATCTAAAGTTGTACCTACCGTTTTTGTCCCTGGTACGTCTTAACTACGGATAGTTTTTAGGGTTTCACACTAGGGCTAAAATCGTTCCCGCCATTTGCCCCCTCTCTGTTGTTATTCAACCTCGCACACGACAGGAATCCGCACTCCATCCGCGTGCTGATGTCTCGCCTAAAAACTCTTGCTCTTGCTGCCTCATTATTTTTACAAAAAAAATATCACAACGCACCCTCCACAGGATCTCCTGCTGCCTTATCGATGGTTTGATCAACATGACGATAACACAACATTTATTATTCACTGATTCGCCTGTGGCTTCGGTTGTGAAGGTCAAGGTCAAGGTCAAGGATGGCGCATGTGCATCCACCCTGCCTTTATTTAAATTTAAGTTTGAGCATCACTACAGTGCCGACACCTCACACACATGACATGACATGTAGACTTAGTGAAGCACATGAGCATGTATCCGTGGTTGAAGCCTTGGTTGAAGTAAGAAGCCCCTTCCCCTCAACGCTGCCGGCTGCAGACGGACATGAAATCTAACGAAGACGAACAAAAAGATTCCATTTGCTACAACGAGAAGGGCTACTGTCACTTCTTTTACGTTTGACCTCCCATTCGGTAAGGTTGATGTTGTTGAATTGTTCTGTGTATCTTTCAATAGTATAACCAACGCCAACCGCAAGGCATCGAGTGCAACGTGCAAGAGCCAAGTTTGAGAGCCAAGAGCAAGTAATTTTCTCCGCAAGCTGTTCCATCCACCTCATCATTATTAGGGTATAGCAGACCATCATGTTTGACGAACATCCGTCCTCACTTCTGCCTTCTTCGTCTTCCGAAACTGACCTCTTCAAAAGTGTGGCGACACTGATGCTTTCGTCCAACAGCAACTCAGATTCGGATACTGCGTGGGCGCACCATCGATCGGAACACGTTCCAGGAGTGTCCCTGTCAACCAGTTTTTGCGAGTTTTTTTCATCAAACTGTTTTGATGATGATAATGATGATGATGCTTGTGATCACACTTCGTGGGTGCCTCCTGAGTTGGTTCCTCCTGGACTGGCATTTGATGACGATGATCTGTCAGTGGCATCCTTTCAACAAGGAGTGAACTCTTCCTTCCCCACTGTGCATGACCAAAACCAAGAAGTAAAGGGTTCTTTGAATGATATCTTTTTGTTAAATAGTGATGTGTTTCACGACGACCAAGACAATGCACGCGTATCGTCTTCGGCTGGAGCTGTGCCAAGGCACCTAAATATTGTTTCACCAGTAGCGAAACCCAACTTCGTCAAAACCCACGAGCTACATTTTGGACATGACTTGCCAATGGGACGACTACTTCTCGCCGATCTGGAAATGGAGGCAGGCGAAAAATCGGTGCGCCAGCCGCATTTTAATACTCGATGTCTTCCTGCCAAAGATACTTTGTGGATGCAACATTACAGAGAATTGCAGGTAAGTTTCAGATATTTAGGGTAGAAGTCACAGCATCATCATCAAGTGATTGTTCGTTCACGAAGATCTATGTG
>JALLBJ010000683.1:0-14680 GCA_036940105.1 Skeletonema potamos | reverse complement strand
GAACGCATCAGGCAACAGTATGTGTTGTATGTGATAGAGTAATCATTGGTGACGAAAGGTGTGAATTATATCAACAGAGCGACTTGAGAAGAATCGACGCCGCATAAGTGTAGATGCATATGAAGAATTCTATCATATGCCTTAGCATCGTCTTTTGGTGGAGCAATATTCAGTGGACGGATTAGACCGCCTCCTTCTGTCTCCTAGAGCATATCGGGAAGGCGACAACTTGAGTGCTGCCAACCACACCCAAGACCCAAGAGTGCACCTCCCACCTCGCACCTCGATCAGTAATAGAATTTTACAGCTAAAGCTGTTCTGCTATTAGCTATTATCATGTTGTGAATTTTCAATGTATTAAGTACTGAAGACAATGATCCTCTCAACATCATCGCTGCGTACAATTTTATGAGGCATGCATCATTCAATGTGAGTATGTAAGGTACCATCTTGTAAGAAATAGAAGTAAGTGATGGTGATGTGAGTCAGAACATAACATAATGATGTACATATGTAGATAATAAGAAGCGACGATGCCTGCATGACGTACGAGGTCATATTTTTTGTCAAGTGTAAAAGACTCATTTAGTTTGGCACATACATGTGGAGCGCATATTTTGTGAAAAGAGAAGGAGAGGGAGAGGAAAAAAGAGAGAAAAAGAAGAGAAGAAAAAGGAGGAGAGGATTTATTCTCTTCATTTCAAGCCATGTATCATCACCATGGGATTTATTATTGCCATCAACTTCCAAGGACAGTTGATGAAAAATGACGAAGAATAATAAATGCATATTATTTTATTATTCGCGAGTAATACTGGCATTTGCCCCGCCCTGAATGTCCTACACATGTTGCGAAATGCGGACCGTTATACCATTATTCCTCACACAAGTCATGCACCGTCTCGAGCTTTGGGATAATCCAAATCCAGTGGCATCTCTTCCACGCTCGCCCCTCCTTCGTTTATGCCCATGAGTTGTAGGTAAATCCCCTATCACGCTATTTGCAACTATGGTGTACGGCTGGTTGTGCATTGCTGCCGCTGCGGCATCGCAGGGGAAAGAGGGATCGGCTACTCACTAGAATTCGACCAATGAGGGAAAAGAAAGAATCCACGGTTTTTGTAAACGAGCAATTGCAACTCATCCACTTCCCACGTATTATAGTGCCTAATCTTTGGAAACCCTTCCCGTCGCTTCTCCGAAACTCGATGGTTGTGTCGATGCCTCTTTTCTGCGAGTAGTTTGACAGACATCTCCGTACCCATTGGCCAGCTACCCCAATCAGCAACAAGATCTTTACGAAAAGAGTTATTATTATTGTTTTTGTCGTCGTCATCGTCGTCGTCGTCATCATCATCATCATCGCAACCATCCTCATCACCTTCTACGACTAGAGTTGCAGCCACATCCTCTGGTGTGATGTATCTTGGCGACGTCTTATCAATTATAACTACTTCGTCTTCAGTTTGGTTTTGCTCCTCGTGTTGATTATTGTTAGCATGTTGTTCGTCATCATTTTTGTTCTTCGCCGTCATGTTCTTCCTCGTCTGCTAATCCGTGCACCTGAGCATCCAAAGCATTACCGATGTTGTTGCTGTTGCAGTTGTCATTATTGCCATTGTCGTCGTTAACAGGCGGCTGTTGAGCGCTGCCGCTGCGATTGAGCTGCCTGCTGGTCTGCATCTCTACAAATTTGTGGGATCGTGAGGGGAGGAGAGGGAGAGGTTAAATCGGTGAGTTAAATCTATCCTGATATCTACTTCAAATGTTCAGGTTGGATATGTATCAGATGATGTTAGCTCTAAATCCTTTATTAAAAATCGCTAGAAGTTAGCGATTTTTAAAAACTAAATTGAAATATCCTAAAACGGAAAGAATTCTACATGGGAATTGGTACAAAGCGATTATTAAAAATCCACCTCTATGAACCAGAAGCCAATCAAAACAAAAAATTGATGGCATAAAATCAAAGTACCATTTTATATTTCACATTTTGTAGACGCCGCCATCACCACATTGAACAAAAAGTAGTGGAGTGAAAGGCACCATGTCCTTCTTTGACCAAATCCAATCTCGCTCCAAATCTATAAACTCCCTCCTCTGCGTGGGTCTCGACCCCCACGAAAAAGAATTGCCCGCAGATCAATGGTCAGCCTCAGAAGAATCCAGATGTGAAGCTGCTTATCAATTTTGCAAACGCATTATTGGTGCTACCGCAGAGCATACCGTCTGTTACAAACCAAATGCAGCATTCTTTGAGGCATTGGGCACCAAGTTGGGGAATGTTACGTTGCGAAGAGTGATTGATGCCATTCCGGATGATATTCCAGTGCTGTTGGATGTGAAACGTGGGGATATTGGAAGTACTGCTGCTGCGTATGCAGAGGCTTGTTATGAGGAGAAGGATGGGTTGAATGCTGGTGGTGTGACCCTCAGTCCTTTGATGGGATGGGATTCTGTTAGTCCGTTTATCACTGGTGAGTAAGATCACAATATTATGCTGTAGACCTCTATGTTTGTGCCTGCATTTGTGATGGCTATTGTACTTTGGGAAAACACTTCGTCAATGATTAAGACAATATATTTGCTACTCTTGATTAAGCTGGCCGCTTATGACGACATATTTTATCACCAAGATCGATGAGACGATTGTGTTTTCTTTCCTTCTACAGGCTTCTTGAGAATATTACGTTTACAATCAACTCTAACATATGTGGTTCCATCTCTATCTAAATAGGAAAGTATGCCGACAAGGGTGCCTTTGTCCTATGCAAAACGTCCAATCCTGGATCCAATGATATCCTAGCTCTTAATTTGCAACATCAAACTGTCTTTGAAAAGATTGCTGGCCTTGCCAACGATTGGTCAAACTCAGCAGCATCAGAATCACCGACATCCTCAACTACACCTCGACTAGGACTTGTCGTTGGGGCAACAGATCCATTGACGCTCTCCAAAGCACGAAAGGCTGCTGGTTCCAAGCTATGGATATTGGCTCCCGGTGTTGGTGCGCAAGGTGGAGATTTGGATGCAGCTTGTCGAGCAGGACTTAACGAGGAGGGAACTGGAATGCTTATCCCAGTATCACGAGGCATCAGCAACGCCAGTGATCCTGCAGCAGAGGCAATGAAACTGAAAGATGAAATCAATGCTGCAAGGAAAGCTGTGCTGGAAAAAAGAGGAGAGGAAAGACAACAACCTGGTGATTCCATTGCTCCGTACCAAAAAGAGTTTTTGGAGTTCAGTTTGAAGGAGGGAGTCTTGAAGTTCGGTTCGTTTGTCCTAAAGAGCGGACGAACGTCGCCTTACTTTTTTAATGCAGGACTATTCTCAAGTGGCAGTGCTTTGTACAAACTGGGAAAGGCATATGCGGCAGCAATCATGTCGTCAAAAGAACTGTGAGTACCATTTGTTGCCTTTACAAAATTAGTGGCTTTTTGTGATCAAATCTCTCATCCTTGCCTCTCTTTACGTTTATGATGATGTATGTACATATATAGCGTCGACACTGATGGTAAAGTTACATTTGATGTTGTGTTTGGCCCCGCTTACAAAGGAATATCTTTAGGAGCAATCGTATGCTCCGCTCTTTACAGCGATTTCGGGGTAGAGACTGGCTTTGCATACAACCGAAAAGAAGCAAAAGATCACGGTGAGGGAGGTATACTTGTAGGATCATCGATGGTTAATAAACGAGTGTTGGTTGTTGATGATGTCATTACCGCAGGTACAGCCATTCGGGAATCACACACGTTGCTGCAGAAGATTGAGGCTACCCCTGTAGGAGTAGCAATCGCATTGGATCGTGCAGAGAAGAGATCATTGGAAGATCCTCTTTCGGCTGTGCAGGCAGTCGCAAGAGATTTGCAAATACCAGTTGTCTCAATTGTGGCCTTACCTCAGCTTCAAGAATACCTGAAATCGAGTTCAGAGTACGATGAAGATGTGTTGAAACTTGTAACTGAGTATCGATCACAGTACGGTGTCTAGAGGTTTTTTGCTCGTAGCCTTAACTGTATATCTTTTATTTGAAGATACAATCAAGAAGTTGTTACTAAGACTCAAGCGAAGGCCACCCTTTTAGGTACTACAATTCATTATCAAGTAAAATAATGATGGCATTAATGTACATGGTACCCACCCCAGAAACCCAATCGCGCCCAGCTCGGCAGTAGATAAGGACATGAGAGACGTGAGACGACGAGCATAAGTATGCCGAGATCGACTATCAATAGGAGGAACAAGACGTTGTTGGCAGTAATTCTAGCATCATTCACAGCATCTGTTCTACTTCTGCAGCTATCAGAAATCAAGCGTTCGTCTAAGGAAAGCGAATCGGAAGTATTAAACATGCCTCTCACAGCGATGCGTCAGAACGGGTGGGCGGTAGATGAGCAACGGTCAATGACGATGGAAATGGAGAAAAAATGCTCGACGGCTGTTGATAAATTGGTCGACTGCGGTATAAACTTTCTAGCTGTAGACTTCGATCAAACGATGATTGATGTACACACCGGTGGTCGATGGCAGGGCACAGCGATAGAATTATCAGAGCATATGCGCCCAGTTTTTCTTCACTTCTTGCCTGCCGCAACAAGCCGTAACATCCGCATTGCAGTGTGTACATTCTCAGGGCAAACAAAGCACATACGTGATGTTCTGGAGTATTTGTTTCCGGATATTGCCGAGTTGATTGTCATCAGAGGCAATGATCGAACGTGGGAATATCATGGAAATGGGCTTAGGATGGGGAAGCAGCAACACATGGCGAGTGCAGCAGAAGAGTTGGTTGCAAAACCTGCCTTGGGAGTGACAGATGTGTCAAAAGCTACAACATTGTTGATTGACGATGATCCGAGAAATATCAGAAAGAGTTTGAAGGACGGGACGAGGGCAATATGGTTCAATCCAAGAGAGCCAAACCAATTGCTTGATAATATTCTATTGTTGAAATAATGGTTTTGTGTTGAATACTTTCTATTAATAGCACTAGCGTTGGTCACGGTTGATCACCTATGGTTGCATTGATTGCCCATATAAATCATGATCGTAGGCAAACACTTCTTCTTCACTCGGAAACAAATTTCCATACTCCTCATACATCTCTCGATCTGACGTGTTTCTCCCCATCAACTCTTCTGAACGAATCCTCAGTCTCTCTGACCGGGAAACCAATTTGCTGGTTAGTTCAACGAGCCTCAAAAAATCTCCTTCTACTTCATTCTCTTCATTTCGTAGAGCTGCAATTTTGTGAAGGTTCTGTTTCTCAAAACCTATGTCACTCATTTGGGATCTACGGAATGCAGAGAAGGGCCGTTCCCGGTTTCGACTGTTTTCATTTGTTGCTAGACCATCTTTCTCTTCCTTTCGTTTCAATGCCTTCCTCACCACGTCTCTCTTACGTTTCACAAAGTTTTTGGCTTTGGATAGATTTTGTTCTGCCATTCTAATTGATGGGTTTAAACTACTGAGTGAGAGTTGAGTCTCAGCAACCATTTGTTGTGTATCAGCAACATTTTGTCTTGCCTCCTCTAACAATCGAAGGATCCTTTCTTCTTCCATAAGAGCGAACTGTGCCTGATGCTCCGCTTCTTCCAATGCCTCTCTCCTCGCCTGCACTTCTCTATCCAGTTCGTGTTTTTCGTTTTCCCTCTGCTCAAGATCTTCTTCGGCAGCACTGAAAGCATCAATGTCATTTGTGATGGGATGTCGGAAGATCATTCTGTCCATGAGCGTTTGTTGATCAAGTGTATTGAAACCATCCAAGAACTGAAGTGCTTCAGTACTTGAAAAGTCTGCACTCGATGTGTGAACTGTGAGATGCAGCCTTTCTGACTTGATTGCGGAGAGGCGTTCAAGAACCTCTAGAGATTCAGCCCTCGTTTCATCTGCCCTTAGACGGAGTTCTTCACTCTTTTCTTGCAACTCAACCGCATCAATCTGTCTTGTTGCATTTCTCCCCGCTTCGATCACCCGTTGAAAAGTCTGTCCTAAATCGGCCGGTGGTGGTGGGGATGCTACAACATTTGACTTCCCATCTGCGTTATAACTTGGCCTCTCACCTTCATCAGCAATAACTGACCAACCTGCCATGGTTGTCGTTGCCGTCCTCCTCAGAAATGGTAGTGCAAAATCTTCGTAGAATGCTCTAGCCGCAGGACCATACTCATTAGCAACTGCATTTGCACGTTGAACAATGTCATCTTTAAACTTCTCTGCGGCCAATTCCCTGTCATAGGCACGCCTTGCGGTGGTATCTGATAACACATCCCATGCCCTTGCAATTTCATCAAATCGATCGACATATTCAGGTCCAGCCGAGTCTGGATGATATTCCTTTGCCAGTGTGATGTATTGTCGTTTGATATCTTGTCTTGACATGCTTTGATTGGCTCCGAGAATATCATATAGATTCTTCTCAGGTAGGCGCGGCTTCTTCTTCCTCCTTTTGGTGGAAGTCGTTGCTTTATTACCTTTATTGTTGTTCAATGATTCATCGTCAGCGAATGATGAATATATTTGTCTCTTATTTGCTCGTGGGATGCACGTCGTTGGCAAGAAAAAAGAAGTTACGTTTGCTATCGTCGCCGATAGAAAACAGAGAAAAAGAGCAAAAGAGCGCCTCTCCCGATGAATTGCTGCGCACACTAAAACAGTCATAATCTAGATAATAGCGTCTACACCCGTCTAAATAACGGCACCATCGTTAGTCGGTGACAAATGTTGCTATGTACTTAAAAGAATAAATAAGAAGTGTTATTATTGTGAAAGATCTTCAACGCAACGACAAAATTGAATTCAAATTTAATTGTTCTTATGTACAGAATTTTGTACTAGTATCTTTGAAGTACTTCGTGCTATTACGTACAATAGGTACATGGAAGTTGTTGAGACTTGAGACCTCATAAGTAAATGATGTAGGAGTAATTGTGCGAGCAAGTTAGGAATGGATTGGGTCAAGGTTCCATACTCCTAAATAGTGCTGTCGTGAAGGTTGCTTGTGCTTGTAAGTATGATAGAGCTGTAGACTAATTTTGTGTACGGAACCAATGTGATCCTATCTAACTGTCTCAAAATTTCCAGCCCAATCTGTTCCTCTATGCAAGTAAAATGCAGTCTCTGTCTTCTGGTGAGCTCACACTATTCTTCTTCTGTAACTTTCTCGCCCTGAGTCAAAACTTCAGCGCGTCTCATCCTTCTATCTCTTCTTTGTTGCAATTCTGAAACACCTTTATCATGAGACCATACAAGTTTACTGTCATCTTCATTATTATCCACATCTTGGTCCGGTTTGCTTTCATCCTTTTGACATGCTTTCTTCAATAAACTTCCAAATTCAGTATAGTATGCAATCCAGTCATCCTTTTCAATCCCTTGCGGCGGAGCTATTGCAGGTAATAACTCTTTTGAAAACGAACTGAGCAAATTATCAGCGTTTCTGGAGAAATCATCATCCATGCACTCGTCGCTCTCTACACCGCGACGGAAGCGTTCTCGAATGTATGGCCACGTAACAATCAATGACTTCCTTCCAAGTACTTTACTTGGTTTCATATCTTCGTTTTCAACCAATCTATCCCATACGATAAGTGTAGCAGCATTCATAATCTGTTGATTGTCATCATTAGTTTGGTTGTTTTTGTCATCACTCTCATCATTCTCATCTCCTTTGCCATTCCTCTTTGGAATCACTGTTGAATTGATGCCCTTCAACAATGTTCTTGCACACGATAACGCCGATTTCATTTCCATCGAATTTAACTTCACATGTTCATCAATCGACTTGACGTTCTCGGACAGAACATCAATTTCACTGGCCACAGCCGATCGTGCCGCCACTAGACTCAGAAAGGATTTGACGGCTGATTCAATTTTGGGTATGTCATTGTCGACAAGTGACTTGGCGTGGGCTTCGATTTCTTGATTGAGAGTACTATTATCTACCAAAACACCATCACCACCGCCGCCTGCTGCGTTGGCAAGGGCCATTTGTGAAGATAGAGAGGAGAGAGCTCGTGCGATGAAGTCTTCGTCTTCCATTGTGTTGTAGTATTGGTAACTGGTCGCGTTGAGGTGATAAGGAAAAGAGAGCGCAACGACGACGGAAGATAATCATGGACGGATTATAATAGCGAAGCAAAGAAAAAAACAAGGAAAAGTTTGAGTCGAGTCCATAGAGTCCGAATTGGGATCTATCCGCTGCTATGCTCTGGCAAATCTTGACAGTAATGTCGACCGGCAGATCGACCGAATACGATTGAGGTGAGCCTTTGTGTTGCGGAATGCGTGTGGTCTTATCTAGTGCAGATAATATGTGTTCGTTTTTGTGTTTGTGGAGTGTGCGACTGACATCATGCACTATTACAAGCGACAACAAGAATTGTACTGTAACACTTTATAATAAAGTTCTATCTGACCGAAACAATAATTTTGACAAGCGTGTCTTCCCTCTCAAACGCACATGATGAAGATCATATAAAATACGGTCAGAGTGAAAACAAAGTTGCCATAAACTGTAGGTCGATGACTTGGGAGATGATTGTATGACTGAACGCGTTCGTTGATGAGGTTCCTCATGCTTGCACCCTCAAAATAGAGTACGTCGCCAAACTCTCTGCCACAGCGATATGCTACGTGCGTAAAGAAATTGAGAAACAGAAGCTTAGCTGCAGAAGAATACCACCCATATAAAGTCATACTCCAATCCACATGTTCGTTTGTGATCCCGAGGTAGTCAAATGACATCACTGCGCCTGCCAAAGAAGCAAAGAGATTGGGAGAAACCGAGGCGATGAAACATTCTGTTTCTTCCACAGTAAAGTTCAGTGTCAGCAAATCCTTCAAAATATGCTTGGCCACACGTAGAATGATGATACCCTTCACAGCTTCCGAAGGCATGCACATATGGAAAAGGGAAGAATACCTTAACGCAAACACAATTGTTGACCACATACGAGCTTTTTTCAAGACACCCTCTTCTAACCCTCTAACTATCTCGAGGATTCGTGCCATGCACGATGCAAAAGACACCGTAAATGAGAAGGTCATGAAAAGCAACATGATTCCTGGATGAGTTTCCCAATATTCAACAAAGAAAAAGCAAGCCCCCAAAAAACAAGTCGCCACGATGTCTCGTGAGAAAGGATAGCTAGCTGGGAAAATGTTGTAGGCAGTCCCAGGCAAAGCCGTTTGCGTCCACTGGGATGCATCCTCCTTATCTACAATCATGCAAAAAATCGCGATCGCGGCTAAATCTGTTACCAAAATACTATGGCTGAAGTGCATGCAAAAGCGGATGAACCCAATTTCGTACAATGCTTCGGGAGACGTGTTGCTCAGATCAAAAAACATCCAAAAGGTACATTTGGACATGAGAGTAATTAGAGGCAACGTCAACAATACATTCAACGCCATGGATCGGGGATGATCCTCGAAAACCATGTTCTGCCACACGTCTATTGTAGCAGCAAATCTTCCGGTGAAGCAAACTGCCTCATACGACATAGCAAGTACATCGAACACGCTCCCCGAATTCCTCCCAATTATTATGTTCGTTCGTCTCGTGGTAGAATTAACCGCCCGATTCAAAGTTGGATTCTGCACTCGTGCATTTTTCCGAATTGCGTGAACAAGTCTTCCCAGCTCATTGCGGAACTCACACTCACGATTGTCATGATGTTCCAAATCCTTCTTCTTGCAAATTTCCATACACCCCCAATCGTAATATTTGCATCTCATCATAATGTGATCACACTGCGCTTCGTGTAGTTTGAGTGCATTAATTGCAATTTTTTCACCACATCCGCGAAAGGGACAAAGGACCGTAGTATTCATAATCTCTTTTTGCAATGTATCATCTACTTGGATAAACTCGAGTGTGAATATCGCTCGACAGTGAGAACACCTGGGTGATGAACCGCCCTGCTTGGCTACGCGCTCCAAGCAAGGGCGACAGAAGCGCACTTGGCAGGAGCCGCATCCTACAGGAGTATCCATGAACTCGAAACAAACGGCGCACTCATATTTCTTCAATTCTTCTTCATCGGTGCTTTTACATGTCCCACACTGCGTCGGAGGGTTGTCTTCGTTAGAGTTTTCCATGTGACCTTCACTCTGCTGTTGATTACCATCGGTAGTAATGTCTGCCTTCGCCCTCCTGTAAGAGTAGTAAGGCACCGGTACCGGCTCCGGCTCCAAGGGCTTGAGTTCGGCCACTGTTGTTGAAGTCATGGTAATAGGAGCAATACTTTCAGGCAGCAAGCCTTCAGCCAGTGGCGCCGCCGCATAGCATTCAAAATGATCATACTAGCTGCGATTTGAACTCAAGGTTCGCGTTCCTTTTCTTTTGCCGCGGGGCGGCGCGCGTGAAATTTTGTTGGCGGAATATTTTGTGTTCTTCGTCTGAGCCTGGCCGCCCAAAGTACGTGTAAACACCTATGTACTACAATACCAACGTCTGGTAAGTTGGAATCGGCAATAGACGTGTATGTACTGACTGTTGTACTCCTACGATACTAATAACCTCTTCACTCTTCACACCACTCCTCTCCATTCTCCATCACCCATCATTTGCGAGTGACGGAGAGTTCCTCCCCTTATTCCCTCGCTGCCTTCCTTGATGCAGAGGAACGCTTTTTCATCCTCTCCAACACAGCTTCGTAGTCGTAATCAATATTACTTGCATAAAGCAGTGTGCGAAGAAAGGTGAAAGATGCAATTTCGCAATCAAGCTCTCTGCCTGGCATGTGCTGTGGCCACCGCTACGGCCTTTGTGCCCACCAATACCATAGGAATGAAGCTTTCACCACGAGATTTGATTTCACCTCGACCAAAGCAGCATCAGCGGGGCATCATATCTCCCACATCACGATATCTAAACACGCTAAGTGACAATAAGAAGAGCAGAATATCCTCACTTTCAAGCACGCTCACATCGGACGAGGAGGCATCCAAAACAGCTCAAGACGACACCAACCAAGACCCTCCCAACCAAGGAGACATTCCCGAATTCCCCTCAATGAACGAACACGGAATCTACGACATCCTCAACGCCGACCAACACAACGCCTGGCTCAAAGCCAACCCAGACAAACTTATGGTTATCAAATTCTTCGCTCCGTGGTGTCGTGCTTGCAAATCGGTCGAACCAAAGTATATTCAAATTAGCAAGGATGAGAAGTATTCCGACATACCCATCATCTTTGGCCAACTGAGCGTCCAGCACAATAAGGCGTATGTGAAAAGTTTGGGTATTATGGCCCTACCCTCTATTCAAATATACGCCGGTAGTGAGGGCCTCGTGGAAAACTTCCCATGTGGTCCATCCAAAATCCCAATGTTGAAACGTAAACTCACCGACACAATTAATGCCAAGGTGGATCCCCAAAATCGTACGTTGAAATTGGATTGTGCCAACCCTGCAAATAAAGAGGCGGAGCCATGTAGGACGCGAACTTTGACGGTTTTGGATGAGCCGGATGCATCGAATGAGATTGATGAGGTTATTAGTGATCAGAGGAAGGAGGAGAATTTGAGGTATTTGAGGACTGGTGTGCCGTACTTTAAGGACTTTGATGATGATGAGTTTTATGATTTGATGGATAAGGTGAGTGTTGGTGTATCGGTGGGGGTAAACGTTGTTATCTAACCTTTCGCTGTCGAACTGTTCAAAACCTCATCTCCTTTTTGATGCATTAATCTAATTCAGGCCAAGCTGGTGACATTCGAGCAAGGCGATGTTATCATGAGACAGGGAATGGAAGGTACCATGTTTTATGTTATTGAAACAGGAGAGGTTGAAATTACAGTCCGAACAGCGTTTGAAGATCCTCTAACTACTCCTCCAGACTATCTTGGTGCAGTGATCAATATCCTAGGACCACACAATTACTTTGGGGAACGTGCACTCATCACTCATGAGCCTCGCGCGGCAAGTGTCCGTGCCACTCAAAAAACTCGTTGCTTTGCATTTGATGTAAATGACATTCCTTCGTCTTCGGTACTAAGTGGTAAGAAGGAAGCTTCTCTGGAACGCATGCAGGAGATCAACAACAAGTATGGCACAGACGTATACGATATTGACCTAATTGAAAACCAATTCAAGAGTGCCAATACAGCAAACCAACTGCGTGGAAGCGTGAACAATCCTAAGCAGATTATTGGTGTAGATACTGATGATACTGTTCCCGACCAGACGACTACTATGGAAATTGACGAAGTGAGTGGTTCACAGGCGAACGAACGCGTCATTTCACTACTCGTAAGATTCAAGCAAATCCGCCGTGCTGCCAGATGCTTCGAATACATTATGAAAACGAAACCCAAGTTTGGAGATGTGGGAGAAGCAAGACGTCGTGCATTACTTGTATCGAAATTGACGCGTTATCAAAGGTCCGAGTTTACGGAATTGTTCAAGTTGATTGATCAATCAGGAGATGGTTTCATTTCATTACTGGAATTGCGTCGTGCAATGGAAAGTGTTGGCCAAGAGAGGAGTGACGATGAACTCCTTCAGATGATAAATAATGCAAATCCTGAAATCGATGGTAATACAGAGATCAACTTTTCCGAATTCATGGGAATGATGGCAGAAGCAGAGTTCTATTATCTATTCATTGAGACATTTGAGGCTTTGGATAGCAACAAGTCTGGATTCGTTTCCGCTGGTGATCTAAACCGCGTTCTATGCGGAGTACGTGATCTTGTGAGTGATGACAGAATGAGTATCATCGATACATCCGATATGGATATGCAGGTTGACTATGAAACGTTTGCTGACATGTTACTGGGCAAACCTTTGTAAAATGGTCAACAAACAAAGTAATATTTGTAGAGAACATAATAATTCAGAGCGGGAGAAGGGGGAAAGAAAGAAATTGAGAAAGTAGGAAAAATATTCGCTATTTAAGCTGTATCAGAATTACCATTTCGGTTTGTATCTTTTCCACCACACATCCGACTACCATTGGCATGACTAAACAGCGGTACAATCCTCTTCTCCCTCTCAAATCCCAACATCTTTTTCGGTGGAGCCACAACCATCATTTGACACGCGCGTCGTGTGCCCCATCTACTTCTATGAATTTCTGGGAATTCTCTGGGACTATATCGTTCCTCCTGCCATAACTCGGTAGTATTGTCCTGATCTTCCTTCTTAATAATCTCGTCATAAGCCATACGTAAAAAGTATACACCTAAAGGACCCTTTACTTCAATCTTACCCTCATAATACTCCACAAACAATTCCAAATATCGTTTTATCACAGGATGTTTCGGAATAACTCCAATAAATGCTTGAAAGAAACTGCCGACATGATTGGAATCCTTATGCACCAACGTCGTTACAAACTCCGTATGTGGTGCAATCACATCCCATAACGGTATGTTACGTGTTTCTACATCAATATCAAAATATAATCCACCAGTTTCATACAATGCCGCTCCTCGACATATATCTGCCTTGTACATCCCATGTTTTTCATTAGTGAAGTAGGTTGTTAGATTGGTATTGGATCCTAGTGCAGCTTGAATGGATGTACGACAGTCGTCATCATTGAGGAAACGAACTTGTGATTCGGAATGGAGTTTCGTGATTTCTCGTACATTTAGTGAGAGTGCAATGTCTTCTGAGTCGGTGAGTTGCGATTGTGGTGTGGTGAGTAGATTGGTGTGATAGGTGAATGTTAGGACTGGTGGTATGATGTGATGATGATGCTGTTGTTGAACATTGCTGTTGTTTGTTGTTTCTACATGAGACGACGACGGCAATGATTTGCGGCTGTTATTGACAACGGAACTATTGTCCGGAGAAAGTTGTTTCTTCCCAACATGCTGTTCATAACTTGCCTTTTCATCGTTGATTTTGATGTGCTGTTTGTTTGGCGGCATTGGTACACTCAGCAGTTGCAGTTTCTTGCGATTATTACTTGCACCAGAATTGCCCCCGGTACTGCTATTTCCCCTTACCGCCTTCAGATTACCGCTGTTGCCCCCCCTTCCAATCCAAAACAGTCCAGTCACAAAAATGACACCCAAACAGATTAATTTGACTTTCAGCCACCGCTCTTCTCGAACTTGGTAGCTGTTGCGCTGCAATAATCTTGCACGCGAGGCACGTAGGTTTTGTACCACGGTTGATACAGAAGCATTGGCAACAGTTTTATTGCCGTTGCTGTTGCTGTCAGATGATACGATGGACGATGCGGCTAGCTCGGCTGCAGCGACGGCACTGCTCGAATAGATAATTGGTTGATCGGGTGATGATGATGATGTGGGTGGGATTATTCTGCGGCGGTAACGACCACTGCTGCGTCCGCTGGAGGGGGAGATAAAAGGTGCCATCGTTGTAAATTATTAGATGACTCTGCTATCAGAGAAGTTTACGTAGCTTGATGAAACGAAGCGAAGGCGGGGTGGTTCATAAATTGTGGGCTCGCGCGTGGGTGCCCTAACGAGAAGTAGAGCTAGCTGGCCCATCAATCGGAACTCCAAACTCTTCAACTTGATTCTCAGTGCGACCGTAAGGTCTCTTGCTACTCTCATTGCTACCATATCAGCACCGAAGGTGGCTGATTCTACTGTGTTTTGCCAGGCCGTCATCTCAACTACAAACGACACTACCAACACCGTATGCGCCGGGTTGAGGTGCAATTTGGGCTGGCCAGCAGCAGCACATTGGGAC
>JALLBJ010000682.1:0-14755 GCA_036940105.1 Skeletonema potamos | reverse complement strand
GGCGGAGATTTATCACGATACTCAATTCGTTCCATTGGTGCAGAAAAAGGAATAGTCGTTTGATTAAGTTAAATATCTAATATGCCTCCTAGACGTCGTCGTAGCAGTGGGGTTGATACGATCAATGATATACGCAGGAAGATAAGTCAGCAGCAAGCCGCTATCACCAGAGAGTTTGACAGTCTTCAAAATTGTATTGATTTGTACAATCAATGGCGACGTAATGCGCCGCAAAAAGCTGATAATGCTAAACGAGGGTATCTGGCACAGAATAGTCTATTGAATCTGCAAAAAAAGTTAAATCAGCAAATAGAGAAGAAGATGAAGAAGCGAATTGATGGAATGAGGCATTCGAAAAGAAAGTAATACAAAGACTCTTACCCAGCTTCCACTGGACACATCAATTTCGATTCAACGCATTCAGATTCAGGCCGTCCGACTCAATGCCGGAAAGGTGCTGCTAAATGAATAACAAGCTGAACTCATCAAGAAGAGGCAGTCAACAATACACACAAGAGTGCTTTCTAAGCGGACACGGAAGCACGAGATTTGAGGAACTCGTACTCTGTCAAATTCAAATCGAATCTATTTCAAGTGAAGTTGAAGTGGTACTGGTACACTGCAAACTGAGGGAAATCATTTTTAATCATTTCTTTTCTAAATTTATCTACATTCATCTCCATCCAAACTCGATAAAATCAAAGGAGGACATGAACGATCACTTCGCTAACGCTTTTTATCTTTTTTCTTTCTTTTTTCTCATAAATCTTGCCTTTTCTTGGTCTTCTCGGGCCACATATTCATTACAATCAGGCACCTACATTGAAATTTATTCCCATCGAATATCTGTAGCTGTACACGGACACTAACACTACATTTCTCTTCTCTCTCTCTCTCTCTGCTACTACAAAACCCAGGATCAAAGTCTGGAGATGAGTGGCTCCTTCAACTGGCAGTCACTCATCACAAGACACCTCAACCTCATCCACAACAAACATCAAAGCTTGGGCACCAATCAGTCTTAAGATCAGACAAGCTTTTCAGTGCACAAATACCACCAGGAACACTTTCAATTAGGTCAGCATTGCCATCCAAGTAAAGTGTCCCTGCAAATGAATATTTGGAGCATAAGGATGTGCAATCAACAACAAAATGTTAGAAGGTTAACATGAGAAGCACAGAGTAAAAATGTAGTCATGTGAAAACATTTTCCTTGTCTGCCACTTGAAAGTAAAACCAAAAACATACCAAGGTTGCTCAATGAGCCAAGCTGTGTTGGGATTTCTCCAGTTAGCTTATTCACATTTAAGCCAAGCACGCCTGCAAATGAATAATGAGCAGAAGATAGATGTAATTGACAAGAATCAACATGAAATGTTAGAAAGTATCATAACAAGAAGCACAGAGTAAATTGGAATCAAGCAAACAATGCCCTCCTTGTCTGCCACTTGAAAGTATGAAAACTTACCAAGGTAGCTCAATGAGCCAAGCTCCTTTGGGATTTCTCCACTTAAATTATTGAAACTCAGGTCAATGTATCCTGCGAATGAAGAAGGATGAGGATAAGAAACAGAAGAAAGATGTAATCAATAGCAACCAACATGAAATGTTAGAAAGTTATCAAACAAGAAGCACAAAGTAAAATGCAATCACGCGCTTGTCTCTGCCTGCCACTCGAAAGTATTAAATCTTACCAAGGTTGCTCAATTTGCCAAGCTCTGTTGGGATCTTTCCTCTTAGGAAATTGTCTTGCAATACAAGAAAACCTGCAAGAATAACACAACAGAAGAAGGAAGGTGCAATCAAAATCAATAACAATCAACATAAAATGTTAGAAAGTTATTAAACAAGAAGCACCAAGTAAAATGTATCACGGCAAAGAACATCTGCCTCCTCGTCTGCCACTTGAAAGTATTAAATCTTACCAAGGTTACTCAATGAGCCAAATTCTGTAGGGATTTCTCCACTTAGTGCATTTTGCTTCAGTTCAATCTTCTCTGCAAATGAATACCGTGAAATGTTAGCGAGCCATCGTAGGTGCAATCAATTACAATCAACATGAGATGTTAGAAATAGAAAGTTGTCAAAAAAGAAGCACAAAGTAAAAAGTATCACGGCAAAGAACATCAGCCTCCTCGTTCCTCGTCTGCCACTTGAAAGTATTAAATCTTACCAAGGTTGCTCAATGAGCCGACTTCTGTAGGGATTTCTCCCCTTAGTGCATTGCCTATGAAGACAAGGTTCACTGCAAATGAATACCACGAAATGTTAGTGAGCTATCGTATCACAAGAAGCAAGATGTAAAGTCAAAGATACAAAAATCTGCCTTCTCTGAAACGTACTAACTAAACCTGCTGCATTGCAAGCTTCACCCTCATGCCAATACCAGTCACACTCATTTGCACCTGTCAACCATTTATCATTCTTTCTCCAAGAATCTCCATTGGTGGCATAGTACAAAACTGTCAAAACAAATCGTTGGATGATTCGAGCATAATCGGTGCCCGGTTGAAGTTGAGGGGCAATTGGATCAGTAAAGGTGATCCACTCAAGCGCTTTGCCTTGGGGAGAGTCTGCGTCATCAAGTGCACCCGAATCCGAAACAGTTGACAGAATATTCTTAATTTCTCTAGTCCTGGTAGTTGTTGGGGCGCTTGATTCTGAAGGCTGAGTTGATGGCGACAATGTTGGAGTTCTAGTGGTGATGCTTGTAGTGGTTTCAGCTGTATTGTTTTCAGTATCAGCAGTAGAACGTGAAAATGTTCCAAGACCAGCAGCAGCAGCTAACGAGGCTGTAGTCAAAAGGAGTAAACAAATAATCACCATGANAAAATGTTCCAAGACCAGCAGCAGCAGCTAACGAGGCTGTAGTCAAAAGGAGTAAACAAATAATCACCATGAACACTTTGGTTCGCCTTTGTTTCCACCATGGAAGTTCGGGCTCGAGAGGAGTAGCTTCATACACAGTATCATGACCATCTGGAGTGACAACAGCAGTCGGATGAAAATCACCACTCCCCTCATCCTCTATCACCAAGTATGCTTCTAAAATGGGCACCGACGGGTCTCTCTCCGCTGATGACACGACCTGGCGCTGGCGTGTATTCCCATAATGACTGGTAGAGTAGTTTTGGGTGCTCTCTTCATGACGAGGAGATCGATGTCCATCCATTTGCTGCGAACTTGGTTCATTACCATGTATATGAGCAACGGCATCCGATGCTTCAATTGGTGATGACGCCGCTACCATTTTTTCTTTGGCACCACTCAGAGAGTCTCGCTGTTGTCTAAAAGGGAGAGGAGGCCCGTCATCTTCGTCGATTGATTCTTCTCCTAGATCATTTTTTGGTTTTGAATCATCCTCAAACTCGTCGAAGGCGTATGGATGAGGTGCGACATCATCTCCATCCTCAATCTGCTCCATTGCATCCTGCTTGGGCGGATGTAGTGTCGGCGACGCATTGGAAGATGCCAGTGCAACAGCCGTCGTGTTGCCGTCATCCTTCTCCACTATATCAGCTCTCTGTTGAATTAAAGACAACGGAGCTGTGTCTTCCACGTCTACTTGCTCGAGTCCGACTAGAGGTGATTTTGTCGTCGATGTGTGTGTTGATGTGCCACCGGTGATGGCACCGGCTACCAACGAAGAGATTCTTCTTGCCTGCTCTATGTCGCCCTCCTCCTTCTCCTCTGAAGGCAATTCTGCAGCGGTGGCATTTTCCTCATCTGCCATTGTTTACACTGGTGGATACTTTGTCGCAGATATTATTATGACACAGGCATACGTATGAGGAATTCGGCCCAGACCAGACACCAGACGCCTGAAATAACACATGTTTTTTTCTGTTTTTTGTATTTTGTGGTTCATCGTCTCCACCGAAATTTCTGAATGAGGTGTTTCAAGTTTTTAAATATCAATTCCAACGTAGTAGTGTCAAAAATAGATAAATAAAACCAATCCGGTCCATTTGGGTCTATATCTAATTTCCTGTGAAAAAACTTCTCACAAACATTAACACTCGTCCATGATCGGAGCTCCAATTCTCTGATGTGATACCAATGCTCGAACCGAAGTAATGGAGAAGCAGTGCGAAGCATCTCGACAGAATAGAGGTTGCCTTGCTGCTCTGATTGTTTGTTGCCCTCATCACTCATCATGCGACTCTACGTGGTAAAATAATACTTCTTATTCCGTGTAAATAAGCAACAGGCATGACAGGACGCAGGCGCGTAATGGGAGTGCCGGTCGCCCGGCTGCTATGTAGGAATAGTAGGTACAATACTGTGGACAAGGGTGAATAAAAAATCGGAGCTCGCGTTCCATGGCATGATTGAAACACGTGATTTTAAGTGACTATTCTACTCATAATGCACCATGAACGTGTGTTGTGACTTTCAACAAATTCATTGGCACTTCATACGCTAGACCTGCACTTTTACTAATAAAAATGTGCGTTTCAACAATGGCAAACGACGGGGGACTCCAACAGGTCTTTCACTCAGCAGACCTCGTCTACAAACAGCTTTTGGTGCTGAACAAGCAATTGTATGATTGCAATACAGCAACCGCCGCCGCCGCCGCCGCTTGTGGTGGTGGTAATAGTGCCGGAGTCAAGAGGAAACCATCAAGATCTCTGTCTGAAGTGTCCTCTTCATCCTTAGTCAAAGCATCCAAAATAAACCTTTCACATCATTCGACGGCGGCACTAAGACGGGCTGTGGCACCATTAATTCACTCCATGGAACAACTCGACGCGGCAGCACTGCTTTCGTTGAACCCTAATCGAGATGGCAATGGAGCAGTACTTGATCTTGAGAAGGATCTGTCTGTGCCTCCAATTCACGATCGAATAGTTCCTTATCATATGAACCATCATGACAACACTGTGCGTTACCTCCATTGTCAAGAGATTGCCGACAGGTACTCGGTGGGGATCTTTGTCTTTCCACCGGGGGCTTCGATTCCACTTCATGACCACCCGTCCATGGTCGTGATTAGCCGAGTGCTGTATGGCCAACTAAAGGTTAAGAGTTACAGTGTAGTATCACCTGTACACGATGCTCAAACAATGGATTCAGATGAGATAGATGATGACAGAAATTGGCGCAATAATGTCAATTCTGATTCTCCATCTCGATTCCGTTCATCATTTAATATGATCAAAGACTTTGTTAGTCGCGCAGTGTCGTCACGTCATGATTATCACGCTGCAACTCGGCACAAACTCCAAGTGCAAGAGAATGAATCACCTTTGGGTGTTCAGTTTTCGTCAGACCGAGATGGCAAACGAACGGCCATAATATCAGCTCCAAATGTAACTGCTCTTTATCCTGACGAAGGAAATTGTCACTCGTTTGAAGCAGGTCCCAATGGAGCAGCCGTTCTGGACGTATTACTCCCTCCATATGCGGAAGATGAACATAGGGATTGTACCTTCTATGAAGCTACTGAAAATGAACATGGCTATTGCCTTGTGCCTATTGACCAACCGAGTGATTTCAATTGTTTGTCGGGCGAGTATGGAAGGTTTATTTCGTGTGAACAGTATTAATTCCATTATGTCAAGTTGTTGTTATTTATTCGTGTTCAGTTACCATTTTGTACACCTCGTATGATTCCTCATGAGGCAAGATTTTGGATTGCCGTAGTTCCTTAAGAAGTATGCCGATCTAACCCTCCAAGAACTCTAAGAAGGGAATAGAAGTCTCTTTCTTCTCTCCCGTCACACTTTCTTCCAGCTCATCTACCATTTGTCTCCATGGCACTCTACCAACACCTCTTCGCAACACTTTCCCGTTATTTGCAATGACAAGTGCAATACCCTCCTCTCTTACTTTGTCTCCAGCTTGCTCGGCGGCAGTTTCCATTTCGGCTTCAATAAAACTCTCCCAACCTTCACCTACAGCCTCGGCCACATATGCCTGAGTCTCATACGTTGGTCTCTCTGCGAATCCTCCACTAGGTTTGCTGGCACGTTCTGCCTCATCCAATCCCGTTTCGTAGGGGACCACGAGAATATTAGTCATCGCAAAGTTAACTTTGTTGAGTTGAGCTCCACGCAATGCATCCCTAACTGCGCGTCCAGGACCAGCCACCAAAATAATGTGTTGCTTGGCCATAGATTGCATCGTTCCGACCGTAGCAGTACGTGTGTCACCATCTTCATTAACACGAACATTGATATTAAGGTCAGCAAGTTGTTGTTCTCTCTCTCTCATTGCCGATGCAAGTTTCTTCTGCTTCTTCTTCATTTCAACCTTGGCTTCCACTGCGGCATTCAATTCCTCGCCCTTATCAAGATCAATCTTTGCCAACACACCAAACAAGGCCACGGCACCAAAGTCAATACCAAGATTTAAATACTCAGCGTTGAGATCCACATCCGGCCGTACTCCACTTAGAGCCGCTGTAACTCCAGAGAGTGTGATGAGACCACCGACGAATGCACCACTTGCAAATGCAGCGTAGAAGAATAGACGCAAACCACGAAACGGTGCAATTGTTTCTGCCAAGAGTTTGTTGCTAACGTTTCTGTCGATTCCTTTTGCATTCTTCTTCGTTTCATTTGTTTCATATAGTTGTGTCGTTGTTAATAGTTGTCGATTTTGTGTCTGCACATGGTGTGAGCCTGATGGAGGGGCAAAAGCCGCTACAGATCCCAAGATGGATGCCATGATTACGGCTGATGGAATCTTCATGTTTGGACGGTGTTGTTGTTGAGTAGTAGATGGGACGCGAATTACAATTTGTTGTCTCTAAACTCTAAGTTACTGATGCTCTCAATGAGTGAAATGAAATGATTGAGCTGGAAGCAAAAGCCTAGCAAAAGCTAATTATTGAAGCTGAATCATCGGGGATTTGCAAGAAGCTATGTGAACTCATTCTACGCTTTCGCGGACGCCTCTCCTCTCTTTTTTCCCACCAACCGACCCGACCAAAAATAGATACCATATCTAACGACCAACGATGATGACACGCCGATGTTTTCCCGATGTTTTCCACAAACTTCCGACCTTCTGCCACTCCACCTCATCCACCAGCGATCAAATAATGTTCTGTCATATTCTCAGCATCGTCATAATCAATCTCTGCAGTGTATCAATCAGCAGTGCCTTCCTACCTCTATCATCAAAGGCGCTACAAACCTCTAGTAAGATCTTCTCGTCGGCTTCAGAAGTCATGCCTTCAAACGTTAAAACTCTACTTGATCAAGCAAAGACTCTGTTTGATGAATCTTTTGGAGCTGATGGGGACAAGAATCTGCCAAACTACTGCGTCTCTGCTCCTGGACGTGTCAATCTAATTGGAGAGCACACGGACTATACTGGAGGTTTCGTCTTGCCACTTGCAATTGGTTACAACACTGTAGGATACGGATGTGGTGCCATCGTCAAGAAATCTGGTTCCGAATCGCTAAAGTGTCGTATAGTATCGACCAACAATCCAATAGCAGAGTTTCATGTCAGCTCTTCATTGGAGCCATCTACCGGGGCCAATAAATGGGTCAATTATGTCCAAGGTGTAGTTTTACAATACTTGCCTGATTTGAAAGACGACGAAACATTTGTTTTTGACTTGGCTATTGTTGGTGATGTGCCCTTGGGAAGTGGATTGTCGTCCTCTGCAAGTTTAGAAGTCGCAACTGCCGTATTTTTAGAGAAACTATTGGACAGTCATGGTGTTGGTGTTGCTTACAGTAGCAGTTCGAAGGATAATATGTCAGAGAATCAACGAAAAATGGAACGGGCAGTCAGATGTAAGCGTGCAGAGAATATTTTTTGTGGGTAAGTACAAGAAACAAAAACATGTGTTACCTTTCCATATTGAGCAGCATTGGCAACTCTCAACTTGGAAATACTCTTCCAATGCTAAAGTGTCCCATGCGGTATAATGGATCAGTTTGTGTCAAGTGCAGGCTGCGAAGGCAAGTTATTATTGTTGGATTGTCGTAGTTTAGACTACAGAGAGGTTTCCATGGGCGGTGAAAATGCTTCCGACTCAGATTCTCCAGTATTAGTCATCACCAACTCCAATGTGAAGCATGATCTAGGTGATGGAGAGTATCCGATACGAGTTCGACAGTGCAAGGAGGCAACAGATATATTAACAAAGGTAAATCCTTCCATTCAGTCACTACGAGATGCAACAATGAAGGATGTTGAGGCTGCTGCTAAATCAGGTGGATTAGAAGGAATCTTATTACAAAGAGCGCGTCATGTTGTATCTGAAAACGAGCGAACTGTAAAGACTGCAGAGGCATTGGAACAGGGAAACTGGGAAACTGTCGGCAAACTCATGAATGACAGTCACACTAGCATGAGAGATGATTACGAGGTTAGTTGTGAAGAAATCGATATATTGGTAGATCTTGCACAGAAATTCGGTGATGGAGTTTATGGATCTCGTCTTACTGGAGGTGGCTTCGGTGGTTGCACAGTCACGTTAGTGAAAAAGGATGTTTCTCAAGAGTTGATGGAGTATCTAAAGAAGCAATACGAAGCAAAGACAGGCACAAAGTGTGTTTGCTTCGAGACAACGCCGGCTGGTGGTGCAAAAGCTATTGACTTAGTGTAGAGATTAGGTTTGAACTGTGAAGTAGGAGTTGGTATCACGTTTCCCAGTTTTAGACATGTTGTTTGTCACTACGGGTCACCGCTCTTCTCTTGCACTTCCGTCGCCCCATTTCTCTTCTAAATATTTTTTCCTTTTATTTTGAATCTCCGTCACATTCACAACTATTATGCAATAAAGTAGCATTTTGTCGCTCAGTAACATGTTTGCATCGACCTTAATCCGCCCAGCAGCGGTGAGGCTTGTCCATAGCCGTCAGCTCACTCAACGTGGCTCCCTGTTGAAATCTGCGAGGTGTTCATCAACATGGAACTGGGCCAACAAGGCCAATGCGCCTCCTCCAACCTCCGCTGCAAGCGATGAAGTTAGCTCCTCTCCCAAGAATGACGACGATCGCAATCCTTCGCCATCTGTTCAGCAATCCATCTTAAATCAATGCTCAGAGCTGCACTCGTCAATCATGCCATTGAACGCCTCCCTCCGAGGACCACTTGCAAAGAACAGCGACAAGGGCACGTCACTCCCCTTCGTCTTTCTTGTTGGCAACCACAGCAGTGGAAAATCGTCCTTCATCAATTACGTCCTTGGTCGCCCAGTACAAACTGCTGGAGTGGCACCCACAGATGATTGCTTCACTGTTATTGCACCTGGACCCAAAGATGTAGATCAGGACGGACCTGCACTCGTGGGCGATCCAGATATTGGCTTCGAAGGATTACGTCAATTTGGACCGACGTTGATACATCATACACAGCTTAAGGTGCGAGATGGTATTCGGAATCAAGACTTTATGATTATTGATAGCCCGGGAATGATTGATAGCCCGGTGAATTATGGTGGAATGGTCCATAATAGTAGCAGAGATAGATCATCCACGTCATCAGCTATTATGGACAGAGGATATGACTTTCAGGGTGTTGTACGATGGATGGCAGAACGAGCAGACGTCGTGCTACTCTTCTTTGATCCTGACAAGCCGGGTACCACTGGAGAGACGTTAAATATTTTATTACACAGTCTTGGGGGCATGGACCACAAGCTATTGATCGTATTAAACAAGGCAGATCAGTTCAAAAAGATTCATGATTTTGCTCGAGCGTATGGAAGTTTGTGTTGGAATTTGAGTAAGGTTATTCCGAGGAAAGATTTGCCTCGAATCTTTACAATGTGCCTCCCTGTTGCATCAACCACTGATGGTGAGGCCAAAGCAGCGACTACTACAGAGGCCTTGGATCAACGTGCATTGCAAGATTTGCATCAAACTAGAGATGATGTTCTTGCAGAGGTGATGAAAGCTCCCAAGCGACGCATTGACAACGTGATTACCAATCTACACGACTCTGTTCATTTATTGCTCATGCATGCTGTGGTTGCAGAAGATGTGCGATCTCGTTACTCCAAACGTCAGTGGGAGAATAGAATGCAAGAATTCTCGTCGACAGTATTGGGCGTTGCATTGGCGGGGTTAGGTATCCACTTCAATGTTCCCCTGCAATTTACTGGTGGCGTTGTTGCTGCGACTGTGATAGGAGTGGGTGGAATGCATTGGTTCAACTCATCCAAGCTAAAGGATGTCGAAGAGCAGTTGACATCGATAGAGGAGTTGAGTGCATCATTCCAACGTACTCATCCACAAGAAGTCAGTGAGGCAGATGAATTCTATTCAGCAATTTGGGCAAGGATACGTGACCCATTGAGGCTTAGTTTGTGGAGAACTGGATTGAGTGATTTCCCTGCAGTAAGTAAGTCTGATGTGGCGAAACTGCAAAACATTTTGGATGAGGAGATCCCAAGGCTGAGGAGATTAGCTTCTCCGTCTCACCATGGATCAAGAAATAGATAACAAAACTGATATAGATCCTATTATATGACATAATGAATTGCTAACATCAATAATTCTCTTTCTCCTTGGACGGTGTGTCGGCAAGAAGATCCCCAAAAGGAAGTAGGACTGGAGCTTTCTCACTACTTATGTTAACATGGAGCGGCTTCTTAGGCGTGACATCCCGAGATTGCTCCTGAAGATTAAGAGATGAAGAAAACAACGGCTCGTTCCTTTTGGGTTTCCTATCGCCTGCACTTGATGACGACGTTGAATCACTTGGTGACTTTTTGTAAGACTTGGGAGAATATTTGTCGGATGTGGAACTTGTGGACCTTGTTGGTCGGCTTCTTTGGTTGAACATTGCCTGACTTTTTGTGGGACTACCTTTTGATCTTGTTGTTGAGATAGAACCCGGTCGCGATCCAGCAGAGGCTGATCTCTCTGCAATCATGTTCTCACGAAGCCTCGATGTCTTGGTGGTTCTTAAATGCATGAGACGAGTCTTTTCATTCATCCACGCATCTATGCGGTGAGAATTTTCCAACATGGACTTGACGACCTCGCTCAGCATGTCCGCGTCATCAATTTGTCCCTCATTTTCTTCCCACACAGCAAGCTGTTGGCGTAATGCCTCAAGTTTCGATACAAACATGGCTTGCATTTGCTTTCTATATCGCTCTTCTTCCAACAGCAAAGAGCTATTGGCTTTCTTGTTCAAGAGCCGTTGCTTGTCGCCGGCTTTTTCTTCGAAGTCGACAAGTTTTGCATTGAGTACGTTCAGCTCACTGTTCAGAGACATGATTCCATTCTTAGCATCTTGTTTCTTCTTCAGACGTTCGACTTCTTCCTGGATCCTCCTCAGCTTCATGACACGAATACGGAGTGATTTCTGAACTTTTGTGGCTTCACTTATTGAATTGAGCACCCATTCCTCTACTTCAGGGGGACACTCTCTCCGGATGTGATCAAACGGACCTGCAGTCTTTATCAGAAGCTTTGTCGTTGAATCTTCAAGTTCGCCCCAAAACCTCCCGCGCTGATTTGATGAAACGTTGAGTCCTTCCCAGAGAACAGTAAGGGTTTCCACTTCACTTTGAGCCACTGCTTCCGCGGCTTCATTCAGCATCTGCATCTCGTCAATGCATGCTTGAGAATGTTCCTTTGAAAGAGGAGGCAAGTGTTGCAGTGCTTCCTGCAGACTGCGGGACAGGTCCTCTGCATTCACCATACCACAACCCTCGGCAGTAGCAAGTAGTGCTCCGTGTGACTCATCAATCACGGTTCTCAGTGCACTTGATAGCAGCTGTCTACCGTGGCTAACCGCCTGCAACGTTTGAAGCATCAGCGTAAGATGGAGAGTAAATGATTCATTCACGAGAATGCTCCCCTGTCGAAACAGTGCACAATACACAATCTCCGGCATTCTCTCATCCCACCAACTAGGAACTCCCTGCTTTCGTTTTCTGATACCGTAGGCGACAATCGATGGTAAATCATTTCTACCAACGTGCATCTGTTTTGACATGGACCGTAGATGGTCGCACTTCTCAACATTTGATAGGAGTCTGTCTGATCGCACGTGTTTCATCTTCTTAATCTCTCTCTCACAATCGTCCAAGAATGCCTCAGAAAGACTTCCAGATTTCATTGAATCGAGTTCAGAGGCAGATGTAGAGTCGCCAGCTGTAGCTTCTCCATTTATCATTTCCAACCCACTTATCATTGCCTCTACATTCTGTAACAGTTTAGCTCGTCCTTCTCTGGATGACGCCATGCTTACTCGTTGTTGCGCAGTAATAGAGTGTGAGCGTGCTCGTTTGGGCCCCCCTGTACTTTTCTGTTGCGCCAATTGTATGAGATTATCACTGAGATTAGTTTCACCAAAATCAGACGCCAAATTGGTTATTTCATTTAGAAGACGTGCTCTCCTTTCAACTGCGGCATCGAACTGAGGTTGAATTTTGCGGAGCTTGGATTCTAGCGTAGCAAGCTCATTGCTAAGAGAATTATAAGAGGACGGTAACTGAAGCTCTATGCCAAGTACGTCATGCATCTGAACAAGACGCGTTCTCAAGCTGTCGACTTTTTGACCCTTTCGATCACGCTGTGTCTTGGCATCATCGAGCATTCGAGCACATGCATCCTCGACGCAGTGTTCCAACTTCATCCTTACACTGTCCCTCTCCTCCCTTGACATACCGATAGCCGCCATCACTTCCTGAAGCTGTCGAAGCATTTGGGCTGTTTCGTCGGTTGATTCAGTAAGTTTTTGCTGTGATCGTAGAAGGGCCAGTTGCTCCTCTACTTTGGCATGGCGCTCTTCTTCCATGGACAGAGTGTCACGTGTCTTCTCTAGCTCTGTCAATACCGATGCCTTTTCGACAAGACACGCCTTGAGTTTCTTATTAGCAATGCTTACTTCTTCTTCCAAACTGTGGATGATTTCAAAAGGATCTGATTCATTGTCGTCGGATGACATGAGCTTTTTACGCCTTTCAAGGCTTTTAGTTAGTGCATCAATTTTTTCGTTTTGCATCATTATTTCGTTCTCGAAGCTGCGAAGAGTTGAATCTTTCCTCAGCAGGGTGTCCTTCGCATTCCTACGTTGAAGTTCTGAAGTAAAGTAGGAATCCAGCAAGGTCCACAAGAGAGTTCGTAGGACAGGGCCGTCGAGTTTCGCTATCATCTTTAAAGCCGAACCATTTCCAATTCTTGAATCTTCTTCAGATGCATCTTCTTCAACGGATGGAAACTTCGATTTCAGCTGATCAAGATCATTCTCTACTATCTCGAGTTTCAGCTGAAGCTGTTGAACAGTGTCTTCATGTTCTTTGATTTCGAAAAGGACATCTTCCACTACACTTGTATTTGGGTCAGTATTGTTGTATTCTCGTTTCCAAGTGTTGATGACCTTCGCTTCCTTGGCAAGTAACTGCATTAACTCTCCATGCTCAATAACCTTGGCTGTATATGATTCTTTGGTTTGCATGTAGCTTACTCTGTCTGCCACTGTTTTCTCCAACAAGAACTTGAGAGAGTTCATCTCTTCATTAACTGGTGCAAAATGTTCCATTCCCTCAAGATCGCGTTGCAGAGGGTTGCTACTGACCTTTGATTGGCGAGAGCTCCTAGCATTGTGACTAATGTCGGTCCTACGTTTCGTAAGGAGACGCATGAGATGGGTCTCCGTCTGCTTTAGTTTGTCAGAAAGTTTTTCACACTGAGACCGACTGCGTTCAAGGTTCGATTTGTACTTGTGGACCTCCGATTCCATCTCTGATATTTTTTTATCTGCCGTCCGTTCTTTGCGCTTCAAAGCGTGGATCTCCCGAGTCTTTTGGATGGTAAATTCTTTGTGCTTTGCAGCAGCATCTTTCTGCTTTTTGATCAAGTTAACTTTACCATGTTTCAACTCTTGGATTTTACGCTCAAGAACTTTACACTTTTGGACCTCTTGCTCTGCCTGTCTGTACATCTGCTGATGCTTTCTCGACTCGGAACGTGCACGTGCCAGATTTTCTTCCACCTGTTTCAACTTCTTCTTGATGGCAGTGGAGCATCCTTTAGTAGGGTCAACCTGTGCTTGATCTAACTCCTTTGCAAGTGCCAACTTCTCTGACTCCAAACTATGTACATCGCACATCAACTGCTCGTACTTGTCCTTCATGCTACGATAGACTTTTAGATTCTCCCGCAATTGAAGCAAACGATTCTCTTGTGCTACAATTTCACCTTCCATATCAACGAGCCTCTCCTGATCATCACGTTGCTCAATGTTAAATTTATGGTCATGATGCTGTAGCTCCAGCAGTTGGTCTATGAGCTGCATATCCTCTTCGGGATTGACATCCAAGATTAGCGCGTCGAAGTCGTCTTGATTCTTGCCGTTCGCCATGGTGAACCTCGATGACGATGTCGTAGAGGCTATGGCCGTGGGGTTCTTCATTGAACTTACGCCACTACTCATTGATGATGTGGTAGTGGGAAGAATCGATGGTCTAGACGTTGTGGGATGCAACGGAGGAGGAACGGAGTGAACTGGAAACGACATGGCAAGATTGGAAGAGCCACTTGCACCACAACCATTCAATTCAGCAACCTTTTCATCAATTTTTGTCATGTAACTTGCTACGTCTTCGCGCTTTAAAAGCTCTTCATCCACTTCACCAATACAACTTTCCTTTGTTGATGATGCACTTTCCTCTGTAAATCGTTGCTTGATCAATTCACATTTGAGAACATTGGTAAGAGAACGAAGTCGCTGCAATTCCAAAGCGGTAGCATCGACATTACGAGTTGGAGCATTCTTGATATTTCTTGCACGGTTGGCATATTGCAGAGTAGAGAGCGTCTCACTG
>JALLBJ010000681.1:0-14554 GCA_036940105.1 Skeletonema potamos | reverse complement strand
CCTGGGTGAAGACTTGAGAGGCGGGACATGTTGGTAGCCTCTGGGTATGCGGAAGCTTGTCTATGTACCTAAGAAGTATGTCCTGACTTATGTACTTCTTCGTAGTAGTACTGTGCATTATTTACACATGCATTTGGCATTTGGATCAACCTTACTATTGTGACTAGTTATGCAGCACATCCAACACGTCAAAATCCGAACATTTCCATTGCTAGCCCTGCACCACCTTCGTCGTTTCGCTCTGTCATGATAAAATCAGCCGCTGAACAAGCAATTGGACAAGCGTTACCAACGGCTACTCCAATTGATGCCATTTTAAGCATACCTGCATCGTTCTCGGCATCTCCCAATGCAAGCAGTTCTGTCTCTGCATTGATACCCAATGCTTCACATAGTTTTTGTACCCCAACTGCTTTTGAACAACCACCGGGTAAGAGTTCAAGCATTGTAGGTAGTGCTTGAGTGACAATAACACCGTGCTTTTCAGCAAGCCGTTCTAGTTTCGGTCGAACTACGGTTGTTAACATCTCCGCATCTTCATCCATTATCAATAGTTTGTGACATCCATTCTCATGCTCCGACAGAGTGATGGCCGACCCATCCATTCCAACAACCAGCTGGACAGTTGGTTCCCCATAAAATTCTGATAAACTGCGCACGACATCGGTTTGCTCTGTCGTGTACAAATCATCGCCATCATAACCACAAATTGAAATATTACAGTCTTGCACTAGTTGCTCGGCCTCTCTTACAACTAATGGGGAGAGCTTCTTCTCGAAGACAACATTTCCTTCTCTATCTATGCAATACAATCCTTGAATGTATACCCCTGGACATTCATATAGTAGAGGACCGACAGCATCACCCAGGCTACCAATCGCTCCTTGTCGTGATTTTCCAGTAGCCGGAAAGAAGTGCTTGATTTTATTGGCATTGCTACTTTTGTAGCATTGATCAATAGCTTTCAATACAGCTTCTCGAGTAATTGGATGAAGCTCTTGACCAGCACTTAGCAGCGTCCCATCAATGTCTGTAGCAATCGCAGTTATCATTGATTTTTTCTCGCGTAAAATGTTTTGCAAATTGTCGAATCGAAGTTGGTTTGTGGTTGGTTGTTGTCGTGTTGGTGTTGTCGACTTCGTCGTAATATCATCAATCGCATCCAACACGAGGTCATGAATAGCTCCTGGAATCGCAGCAACATTCAACTCTTCATTTAGCAGTTGCTCTTCTGAATTCAGTGCAAGATGGAGATTCAATAGATCAAAGAGTTCATCGTCGCTGTAGAGATCTCCCTTCCCCGGTCGCTGTTCATCGTCATAACTTTTTGCGGCTAACAACGGTTTGCTGGAGATCACATCATGAGTGTATGTCTTAGCTCGCTTTACAGCTCGCGGCGTCGCAAGGAATGCAGGAGGGGACCTACTCGAAGCAACAGGGCTCCCTGTCGCTAGTAGGAGGACAACAACAGCAACTGCGGCTGTCATCGTAGAGGTGTGAGTTGTGAGGTGCTGATATTTTTTGAAGAGTGTGATATAATTAAGTGAGCGGCAGCGGCAAGCTTCGTGCTTTAAGTGGTCTCGCTTATCGCTCAGGAGATACATACATACGAGTACCTTAAGTATCGTACCGTTACACACGCTATGTACTAGTCCGACCCACAACAACAAGATATGCAAAATTCCTGCGCGGTCCCTTCATCACCATTAACTCAAAGACCACTACAGCCCTCACTTTTCCGAAGCTTGGATTAGCATAAAAGTCTATCCAAATCGGTAGCTGAATACAGCATTACAGCAGAAATCTGTTCAAAGGAAACAACCAACAGAGAGTCAGAGATGAGTGCGTCGTTTGATTTACGAAGAAGTGGTTAACAACTGCTTGTGCTCACTTACCACATTCCCAATTCCCAAAAAGTACAAAATGTTCAAATGAGTTCCAAACAAAAGCATGCTCAGGACTCCAGTCAATATAACACTAATTGCAGTAGCATATCCTTTCAAAACTGCATCTGCAAACTTGAGCACCGCTGCCACTATTAGACCCCCAATGGCACTTACAAATATGCTCACAAATGCTGGACCATTAAACCCATGCCACAAGCCTTTCTCGATGATAACATCAAGTTCAACTGTCACGCAGTAAAGACCCATAATAATGAGACTGACGAACGCGAGTTGAACCTGAGTATACGCCAAACCATATTGATCTCTCTTAGAAGGTCCAGACTGCGAATTTGGCAGTTCGTCGTTGATCTTGCGTTTTGCTTTAATGACCTTTTCAGTGTATACGGATGCAAAGCCAGAACATGCCGCGATGCTAAGTGTAGCAACTATTCCTTTGGTTGTGTCCATTTCAGCATCTAGCTCGCCGCTACTTGCACCATCCTTCATATTGCACAGCATTACGCCAACAGTCAGCAGGACTAAGCTAATCAGCTGAACTTTTTTTATTTTTTTGCGCAAAATGATGACTGCGCACCCAGCCGTCGCCAATAGCTTGGTCTGAACCAGTACAGAAAACACTGATGCATCAAGATGATTCAACGCGATGTACTCCAAGGTCATTTGTATGCTGTACAGAGTCGCTGGGACAGCCATCAATATTGTATTACGTTTGTCTTGCTTCACGAATTCCACCGCGCTCGAGAGAGGCTTCTTCTCCACAAAAGCGATGTACAACAGAGATAAAACAAGCTTGACTGTCTCAACACCCAACACTGCGGCTGACGTGAGAAATTTTGGGTGCTCCTTCATCACAAATCTCAGCAGTAGATTTTTAGAACAGTTCTGGACTGCAAGGAGGATTAAGACCTTGAGACCATTTGTAGAGATCGCTGAATTGGGTGATTTATTCTCCCCATCTGCACTGTCCATTAACCGCTGCTTTTCTTGAGATATTGCTTCCGAGGAAAAGCTGCTCTCTGATGAATGCGACGACGATAACGCCACCAATTCAGTGACAGAAGAATTGCGCGAGTTGCTACGGGAGATGGACATTGTCGTTTGTAGTAGGTATATAGGTGATGTGGTGAGTTGTGGGCTGTTGTGGGTTGTGGCCTCTCAGAAAGAAAGAGTCGTTATTTTTGTGGGTGTCGGGGTTGTGGGTTGTGTTAGGTGTTTGGTCGGAGAGGTCATGGAATGGACGTTGGTCATAGAAGAGTGGGAGTGCGCGCAGCTCGCTTTTTGGCGCTTGAGGCGAAAGCACGGACATTGGTAAATATGTACTTAGTGCATGTACTTAGGTATGGTGTACATAATATTACATCATAAATATGGAGGAGTTAACATTATTTAACACTGGCGGTGGACTTTCAGGCAGCTTTTTTCTCTGTCACGTGAACGTGAGGGAGCGACAAAGTAGATAACATCGTCATGTGTAGTTTTACCACCAATTGCCTGTGAATATGAGCGGGACTCGTCGTAGCTATTATCATGGAGGCCACCTCTCTACAGCATCACTGGTTAAACTTATTTAGAAATTATTATCCAGGGAAAGAGAAAGTCGGTTGTTTGTGCAGAGAAGCGAAATGATGAAAAAGGTTCAAGGCGCCAACAGCACTTCCGACACGAAACAAAGATGCAAACGTCTGACAAATAAGCGGGCCAAGTTGCTTGATCTTGAGTGTCAGCTCTGCTCTTCCTTCAGCATCCAATCCTGACAGCAAATCAAGCGGAGAGATCCTTATCCCAAGCTGCGAACCTCTGTATGGCACCAACCGTAGTACTCTATCCCCTGCTGCTACTCTTTCTGCGACGTATTCATCCGATGTCACTACTCTGTCCACCAATCCCAACTCACATGCTTCTGCTCCAAGGAAGATTGCACCCGTTGCTACCTTATCTAGCCAATCTTGCGAACCTGAGAGATTGCGAGACTTTGTCACCCACTTTTGAAAAGCCTGGTGAATAACGTTCGCATCGTCCTGTGCCATTTCAAGCTCCTCAGGGGTTACCTCACCCAAAGTTTTCAATGGCGCTTTATGCTTCCCTGCTTTAATTATCAAGGGTTTGATTCCATTCTTCGAAAGAATATCATGAAGGTTAACAGTCTCCATAATCACACCAACACTTCCTACCATAGCAAACGGGGCTGCGAACAACTGCCCGGGCGTCGCTTGACTTGCCATCATATAACCTCCGCTCGCAGCAACCCTATCCACACAAATTGTGAGCTTGATTTGTGGCTCATTGCGAAGTCGAGATAATTGCGAGGCAGCAAGCCCATAATCCTGAACTGTCCCACCGGGAGAGTCTAGTATGAGAAGAATCTCGAGTTCTCCTCCAAGGGCGGGTCGAATTCCTTTGGCAGTTCGCGCAGTGGTGAGATGTGGTGAATGTGAGACGGAGCGCCGTCTGTCAGTGTGATCTCGATGCTGTTCAATGAGAAAGCTGACTGTGTCGCGCAACTGTTCGGCCATGCCGTTCCCGACTCTCGAGTCGGGTTTCATGTCAAGGATTATTACTGTTCTGTTATAAAGCTCTCCGTTGCCAAGGGACGGAGGATCTGTTGAGTCCATTGTTAAGTCAGTCAAAAAGTCTTTTCTTCGTTGACGAAAGATTTTGTTCCATCTGTATCTCCTCACTCCTGGAGGTGGTGATGCAAGTGCTTGCATTAATGCTGAACCATCTCGCCTGTAACGATCGTTTACTCTTTCAAAGGTGTAATGCTGAGCTGTTGGTGGAAGGAAAGCTTCTGCTTGACTGCCAAATCTAAAAAAGTCCAAAATTTGAGTTGTGAATGAGAGAAGAAAAAGACGCAGCAGAAGCGACAAAATAGATGGTGATGGCGGAGGGCTGTGGTGAGGTATTATCCCTGGTACGAACGGTGATGAATGCTTAGGAGGGATTGATACAAATGCTTTTAGAATTGACGACAGAAGGGAGGGTGATTGCGGTTGTGGTTTTGCACTTGTCATCACAATGTACGGAGGCGGGCGAAGATAAGGGTTGGGTGCTTGTTGTGTTGGAGCATTCTTCCCTTCGGCATTCGTTTGATTTGTAGCAGGTAGTACATCTGCGTGATCATTTTTTTGAGTTGAATTTGTTGCGTCATTATCTAGCGTAGGAGCTTCTTTCCGACCCTCATCTGAGTCTGCCTTTTCTTCTTGAAAATTGTCTAAATGTGAATCTTTGTCTTTGGTTTCAGCGTGTTGATTAATTTCTTCGTCGTTTGAATGTTCTGTCTGGCCCTCAGGCACAGCGGATTGTTGTTTACCTGCCTTGATGCTTATCAAGGGCCAAGGCTTTAAGTTGAATATAGTAGCCGATGTTCCTTCCGAAGCTAAGAGCAGCAGTAATGCCGCCAGGACATGCCTTTTCCTCCACATCGTTGATCGCGTTGACCAGACGGCATAAGTACGTACGGAGTGCAGTGAGTTATTTTGCTTGGGATATGAGCCGTTCTATTGAAGCTTGCCCCGTAATTTTTACACTTGGTGTCCGTCACTACTACTTCTTATGCACTACAAATAGACCTTCGAAAAAAAGGCCAGTAGGGATGCCAAACTAAAGAGTATCAAAAACAAATTATTCTTTGATTGACTGGTTTATAACTGTTCACAAAGCGTTTTCATTAATTGCTACTTTGTGATTTTTACTGGTAAAAAACACTAACAAAAATCGCCTGCAGACCCCACATGGTCCATGCTACTCAACCACGACGGGGCGAATATAGCAGGTGCAATATTGACCAGTGGCTCTATCGAAAGCTAATGGCATGGGCTATCACATTAATACATGGTTATTGGGGTAGGTAAGTTTACTGAGATGATTAATAGACTACGGAGCCTGTTGACATGGTCACGCTACATACCTTGGTTTTGTACAGTACAATTCCTACGTACCATTCCTACGATTCGCAATTTTTTGAAACTCGCATTTACTATTTTCGGATTTCCTTAAAAGTATGTAGGTACATACATAATAATATGATTATTGTACAATACTTTGGCGGCCGGAGGAGAGACACATCCTGTCGCTCACGACTCGCTTTCGCGCTTCGGTCTTTCCCTTTTCTCCTCTCTCAAAAATCTTCTGCCTTTCGCGCCTTGATGCGATGCATGATAATGGTACGACGCGAACATAGAAGAGTTACCATGGCAGAACAATCAGTGAAAGTAGTCCTGCTGGGAGAGAGTGGTGTCGGCAAGTCCAGCTTAGCGCTTAGATTCGTGACGGATGAGTTTCGACCTTATAGCGAAGCAACGATCGGTGCTAGTTTCATGTCTAAATCGATGACCATTCCCACCGATGAAAACGAACATAAGAACATTTCTTTCAAGATCTGGGATACGGCTGGTCAAGAGAAGTATCGCTCATTAGCGCCGATGTATTACCGTGGATCATCTGCCGCTATCCTTGTCTATGACATAGCAAATCCTAGCACTTTCGCAGCACTGCAGGATTGGGTGAACGAGCTCAACAATAATGGTCCTGCTGGTTTAGTCTTGGCAATATGCGGCAATAAATCTGATTTAGAGGGTGATAGAATGGTGGGGCGAAGCGTAGGTCAACAATATGCGGATAGAATTAATGCATTGTTTATTGAAACTTCAGCAAAGGATGGTAGCAACGTAGAGGATATGTTCTCCCATTTGGCAAGAAGAATACCTCCTCCTATGAACTTGAATGAGTCACTTGAAGAAGATGTGGGATTAGATTTGGGAGAGCCTGTTCAATCTGGAAGTAGTTGCTGTTAAACTTGATAGAGTCACGTGCGATACAACAACTATGCACAAAGTACAAGACTAATGTGATGGTTATAGAATGTATTTCGATAAATCACTCGTCGTCAAAATATCAGATAGCCTCTCTTTCACCAGATCCTTTGTCACTACAACTTCTGACCCTCGCTCCATTTCTGCCGCATGGAAACTAATTTCCTCCATGATGCGTTCCATGACAGTGTGCAACCTCCTCGCTCCAATATTTTCCACTGTCCTATTAAGATGAGCAGCGGTTTTGGCAATCTGTCGAAGGGCTTCGTCTTCGAAGCGCAAATCAACTCCCTCTGTCTTTATTAGTTCGATTTGTTGTCTCACGAGCTGTTGATAATACAGAGGATCAAAATTAGATGAAAAATTGATAACAATTTAAAGCAACAAACAACATCGATTAGATGTGAAACTCACATTAGCTTCTGGCACAGTAAGAATTTTGTACAAATCATCTTCAGTCAGTCCGTTCAGTTCGACACGAATAGGCAATCTTCCCTGCAACTCTGGCAACATATCACTTGGCTTGACTGCATGAAAGGCACCACTCCCAATGAACAGCATATAATCTGTATTGACATTGCCATACTTGGTGCTGATCGTTGTTCCCTCTACAAGAGGTAACAGGTCCCTCTGTACTCCTTCCGCACTTGCGTCTGCTGACTTGGAATTGTAATCCCTACTAGAGCAAATTTTATCAATTTCATCAATAAACACAATGCCTGTCTCTTCTGCTGCTGTCACAGCCTCCTTCTTCAAGTCGACCTTTTCTAGCAGTTTCTCCAATTCAATCTCCAAAATAACTTCCCTTGCCTCTGATATTGGCATCTTTTTCCTCTCAGTTGGTGGCCCACCCCTTCCACCGCGTCCACCCATACCACCGAGCTTTTTCATTAGATCTGTCATAGCCTGTACATTCATGTTATTCGAGTCCCCTCCAAAAGCTAGCACTGTACCATCTCCATCCTTCCCCCCAGGTCCACCTAAATTCTCTGGTACATCCACTTCCAACTCTTGATTCTCTAACAAACCCTCCTGAAGCATACTACGGAATGATTCCCTCTGACCCTTTGTGCCACTATACTCTGGTCCACTTAACATGTCCAAGATCCTATCCTCCACAAGCAATTTAGCCTCTCCCCTCAGCTTTTCCATCTGTCTCTTCTTGGTCAGATTCATACTCACATCCATCAAATCGCGTACAATCTGATCGACATCCCTCCCATGATATCCTACCTCGGTAAATTTCGTTGCCTCAACCTTTAAGAAGGGTGCATCACTCAACTTGGCCATTCTTCGTGCCACCTCCGTCTTACCACAACCAGTGGGACCAATCATGAGGACATTGCGTGGTGTTACCTCTTTCAGTAAAGCTTGGGGCAATTGACGACGGCGCCACCGATTTCTCATGGCTATGGCCACGGCACGTTTGGCAGAGGCCTGTCCGACAATGTGACGGTCAAGTTCGTTGACTACCTCTGTCGGACGGAGAGACATGGTTGTGAGAAAGTCTTCATTAATATTATTTGTAGAGGCTGCTGCAGCCGACTCTCCTTCGTTATTAGGTTGCGTCGTAGTAGTTTCATCTGGTGCGACTAAGCCACTCGATTCATCATCTGATGTATCACCGGCCTCGGACGAGCCAGCAGAAGATGTGGCGTCATCTTCTCCATCATTTTTGTCATCACCATCACCCAAAGATGTGGAAGCAGTTGACAGAAACTGCGGAGAGGAGCGATGGCGTAAGACACGAGCTACACAGGAGCTAGATGGGCCCCGACGGAAGGCTGAAGTGGCGAGGAGCATGGTTTCTGGCAGGTTGGAGTGAGAGAAATGCCTTCCATATATGCAGATTATGTACTCCTATTATGGGAGATGTTTTTGATTTTATTCGGGTCGGGAAGGGAGAGAAGGGAAGAAGCGGTGATGAAAGGGGGCCGCGCGCTAGAGCGGCAATACATAAAAAAAAGCTTCGTTTCAAGCCAGCCGACCATCTCCGACCATGATGGCATCAAGCAATCCGGCGGTAGGGATGGTGATGGTCTTCATCCACTTACGCGTTCTCCTTTCGTCTGTGGACTCATTTATGATTCAGCCGTCACAAGTTCAGAGGGGACATGAGACGCCATTTACGCACAAACCAACAACAATAACGACAGCGCGGGCAGAGTCGTCCACATCAACAACAATATCTAACACAGATTCAGCGCCATCCAAAACTGACGAACGAGATGATATGCCGTGGTCAGATATTCAGAAGTGGGCACTTGAAGATAATATTCAAAAGTTCACTGTGACAATACCATCATCAAAGAAACGAGTTGCCCTTTGGAGAACGATGGCGAGAGAGGTAACGGAATTGGCAGGATATCCTATTCCATTTCTTGTCAAAATGCATCAACGTTCATTGAGAACAGATGGCAACAACAACACATTGACCTACATTGCAGAAATCCCAGGAGTTTTGCCACTGGTAGATGATTTCGAATTTGCATCAAATGGCGGCGTTTCTGGGCGTGCTTATGGCATCCCAGGCATAGCAGATGGGACAAAAATCAATACTCCACCGCTAGTGTCTGTGGAGCAAACTGTCCCTCTAGGTTATGTCACGACAGAAGAAGATGAGTTAGGAGTCGCTTTTTCATATGAATTAGGTATATCTGCGTCTTCTTCCGTCTATTCCTTGGACGGGACAGAAAGATCTTCTGCCCTATTATCGGCGCGACGACTTGTGTTGGAGGGGGCAGCGGGCTCTTCCAAACGACTTGCCGACGTTGCAAAAGATATGCAAGTGACAGGTTCGGGTTTGCTTTCAGATACGGAATCAAATCGTGACCTTTTGTACTTGGGTGGTGCTACTGCAATGTTACTTGCAAGCGCTACTGCTGTTGGAATGCTCAGTCATCACTTGACAGTAAATGTGTTTTGGGTTTAATTATTACTCCTAGCTAATAATGTGTTTTTAAAGCTACACTTCACGAAATAATGATATTACGCTGAAGCACCTCAACCGAAGAGGTGGATTGATGCTACTATTGCTGCAATGTTGTGGCAAGAACCATCCCCGACTGATGTAGGAATACACACGACGCCAAATTTCGCATGGAAGGATCCCCGTGTGCCACAAACAATTGAGTGTTTCTCTATCTGTTGTTGGAAATGACCAATGCAATTTACCACACCAATGTGAAACGTTGGATATACTTGCATAAGAGTCACGTAAAACAGTATCAATATTTTTTCGAGTTCTTGCAAAGTCGTAATCACTCATCATTGCCAGCCCATATGAAATGAGTAATTGAACACAGGTTGTATCACATTTTTTGATCGCTAGCATCAAAGGAGAGAAGTAGTATCCAGTGTCAAAATATTCTGGCACGGCATCTTGTATGACTTTTCTTGCATCTGCTTTGCGTTTCGAGAGAATAATGTCCAGAGCGGTGTGTTGGCCATTCCTCACTGCTGCAACTACTGCATTGCTTCGACATCTTTCCTTTTTCAGTGGACATCCTAAATCAAGAAGTAGAATCAACACATCATGCATTCCATGGTATGATGCTAACTCGACACTCGATTCACCATTGATATCATCGTTGAGATTCAGGTCAAGATCAGATGCCTTATTGATGTAGTCAATCACATCACGTTCTCTGGAAGATCTCATTGTACCAGAAGCAGTCGCGCCTGCAGTGATTGCCATGGCTACAAACGATAGCCCGCGAGCTTTCAGTTCCTCCTTGTCTGCAGCTGATGCATTGTGCAGCCGATCAGTGCATTTGGAAATGCGGCAATGACCAAAATCTATGTATTGCCGTCTCCACCTATGATTGAGATTTTGCCAATGCGAAAGTGGGCGTCGTTCCATAGTAGAGCGATTGCGTCTGGGTGACCTACGGGGCGAGTTCATTGCATGCAATTGAAAATCGATATGGATCGACGTTCTTTCCGCAGATACTTACTCAAGCGCTATGGTTCTGGTGCATATCCAGATTAAAGAACACCCCACCCCCTTCCCACTTCGATGCTTGCCCAATCCTAAGCTAATCCTAGCAATCGAAAGTGAAGATTTCTAATTATTACTGAGTCTTCGAGATCGCTCCCCCGGATAGTAAAGTACGCCTCCTCTCATATACTCAGCAGAGCCTCTGCTTCTCTCGACAGTTACCTCTTACCCCTCAGATACAGAAATGCAGACCCAAATGGTAAATATAATAGATGATTATGAGGCTTCCAAAAAAATGCCCTGTGGGTAGTGGGACATGGCAGGGACATGGCATGTTGCTCTTTTGACTTTTGAAGGCTTTTGGATCTCATGGGTCATGGGAGGAAAATTGGCCTGGAAAAGGGTCTATTTGGTGTGTTTGTACCCGTATTCGGCCTCGAGACGGGTCATTATGATGCTATTTGCCCCGACCTCTCTAGAGGAACGATCTGTTGAGTGGCTGAATGAAGGCCCGATAAAAGGCCTAGATTGATAACCGCTATTATGTGCAACAAGAATTATGGACGATGATGAGGAAAGCAAGCTCCACCTGATGAGATTAAGATCGAATGTACGTGTGTCCAGTTGGAGAGAATCCCCTGCATCTTCAGCTGCATCTGCTGCTGCGACGCCTCGTCGTACAAGAATCCGACGTAAAAGGAAGGAATTCGTGTTTCTACTTGTAAGCGTTGTAGTCCTATGCTCATTGTCATTTGTTGTGAATAAGAGATCCCAGTACAACCTACGCAGAAAAAATGATCTTGATCTGGATAAGTTGGAAAGGTGTGATCTCTCAACATATCCACTGTGGAAGGTATCCGAGCACGAAAAATTGGATTTGTCTGAATGTGGTGCCAATTTGAATCTCCCAGATAATCCTAACCTATGGGCAAGCTTCTCTTCGCTGAAGAAATTGGACCTCAACAACAATCAGCTGACCATGTTGCCACGATCAATGGAAAATCTGAGATCTTTGGAAATCTTGTTTCTTAGCGAGAATCAGTTCGAAGCCATCCCGGAGGTGATTGGAAAGATGAATAAGTTAAGAGTACTCTCGCTTCGTGGAAACCTACTTACCAACTTGTCAACATTGCATTTACCAACTGCAACTCTTGAGTGGTTAATCTTGACGAACAATCGTATTCAGACGATCGAGGCCGACATTAAAGACTTGAAGTTAATAAAAAAACTGATGTTGAGTCACAACAATTTATCAGAGATACCAGCAGAACTCGGTGAATGCCAACAACTCGAACTTGTTCGACTTGCAGATAATAACATACGCTCAGTTCCCGCTCCGGTGTTGACGCTAACGAAATTGGCATGGATATCTCTATCAGGAAATCCATTCTCCAGTGTCTCAAGCCCTCCCTCACAAGAAGAGAAAGTAATAACAGAAAGTGAGTTAGAAATAAATAAATCAGATTTGCTCGGTTCGGGGGCTTCTGGTACAGTTTTTAAAGGCAGTTACCGAGGACAAGATGTCGCGGTCAAAATTTTCAAGGCCACATCGAAAGGATCTGATGGTAATTCCGAGGACGAGGCTCACATCAACAGTCTCATAGACACACCCTACGCGATATCTGCGCTTGGTGTTATCCCAGCGCCAGAGAGTGAAGGGAAGTACAAAGGAATGGTCATGAAACTGATAGATGGATCATATCCTATGGGAAAAGTACCAAGCTTTCAAACGGTGACAAGAGACGAAGGGGCCGCACCTCATGCAACAAATCTTTCTACTCAACAAGTTATGAGTGCTATTTGGAACATTGCGTCTGCTTTGGAGTATATTCACACATCCGTCGGAATTTGCCACGGAGACGTATATCTTCACAATATATTAAGAGATGGTAAAGGTGTGGCAAGACTTAGTGATTGGGGAGCAAGCTTCGTTTACGATCGTACAAACGTAGAAGTTGCTTCAAAGATTGAAAAGATCGAGGTTCTTGCGTTTGGGCGTCTCGTGCAAGATCTCTTTAACTGGAACTTGAATGTAGCTGTACCGTATTCCACAGAGCTGGGTTCGTACTTGAATACAAACAGTGGTAACAAAACAATGAACCTCATTGCTTCTATTCTTCACACGGATCAATCAAAACGACCGACGTTTCGTGAGATAAAGGAAACGTTGGCAACAATACCAGAGTTTGAGCCCTTCAGTCTAGTAATTTAGTTACATGCATTTGTAGTGTACGCAGTGACTACATTTGTTTTCTATTGTAGAGAAACGAGGAAAAAACTAGTAACTCCTTCTCGATGTACCCTTTTTTCGTCGCGGTGTCTGGCTCATACTCTTTCTTCCACCACCGCCACCTCGCTTGCTGAGACTCGCCAGGAAGGCTTTGTCAACTACAGGCTTGATGTCTTTGTAATATCCAAGGCCCTGTTTCCCCTTTGTAAAGACAAACCCTTTCTTTGACCCAACAAATTTCTTCGAAGCAACGAAGTCTCCTTCAAGTGAGTCTGTTTTGGTTTTCGTTGTTGATTTCGGTGTCTTTTTTACAGCGGTATTCTCTTCACCTACACTTTCGTCCTTCTTGACCACTTTCTTCGATGATTTAGGCGTTTTCTTCACACCATTCTCATCATTTTTTTTTCCAATATCACTCTTACTCTCCTTCTTCTTGTTGTTACTAGTCATGGTGTCTTCAGCTGACTCCTTCCTCTTCTTTGTCGTCGGTGCCTTCTCAGCGGCACTTTCTGCGTCCCTTTTCTTCTTCTTACTACTTGTAGCCGGTGCGACGTCACTCTCCTCGCTCGATTGTTTCTTCAATGCCTTGGCAAGAGGTGTAGAAGCCATCGTCTTTTTGCTAGCCTTATCACTCTTTTCTTCTTCGACCACTTGTTCCGACTCTTCCTTGGCCAGTCGCATGATTTCCTCCAGTTCCTGCGGTGTCTTATTATAGATTGGTAACGCAACACTATTGGAGGTCTTAATGCTCACTGATCGAATGTTAGCCCACTTTTTCGGCACCTTGTCTGGCACTGCTTGAGCGATGAATTGGATGTTCTCCAATAGCTTTGTTGCATCCATACCCGTACTACCCGCCTTGACTGTCACACACGTCCCAGCACTCAAAAACATAAATGTGCTCTTCAAGTTTTTCTGGATAGCAAATGGCAATGCTTCCTTCCTTGTCAATGCAATAGGAATAGGCTGCTTCTTCTTCTCAAAGAACTTACCCCCAAGAGCCTTTGTCAACATGGGCAGTATTCTATCATCAGCGAAGAATATGTCAAATCGTGCAAGCAGCTCACGACGCTGGGCGAATGACTTGTGCTTGGTACGAAGTGATTGTAACCCAAGAACTTTCTTAACAGAGCCAAGTTCGTTTGGGAAGCGTTCAATCATAGCCTGGACCCAAGATTTAGATTCTTCCTTGACGATGATACAAACTTGAGCGTCTTGTAGGTTGATATCATCACCGCTGCCTCCAACATTCACAAGCGGATGAGGAACTTCGACACGGATAGGCTTTGCACTAGCTTTACCAGGAATACGAGCGAGACTGAATTGAACCTGGACATCAAGATCATTTCCGAGAAGTTGCTGGTCATTGGCAGAAGACTCGTGATGTTTCAAGAGAGCACGGAGAGCACGCTCTGTGAGGGAGCTGTCGACGCCAGTAGATACTTTCTTTGCGCCCATGTTGTTGGTAGTGAATGGGTATTGTACAAGTGAAGATTGCAAATAATGCCTACCGCAATGGTGCTCAATGGTGATAGTTGGACAGAAAGGTGTTTTCTGTGAAAAGGGTTGGTTGGTCTGGCTGGGCCGATGGCTCATAGCCTAATCAAAAGGAATTGTGGTGATGGACAGACGAATGGATCGATCTGCCTCCCAACATCTGGTCGTT
>JALLBJ010000680.1:0-14794 GCA_036940105.1 Skeletonema potamos | reverse complement strand
AGGTCCATTCTGTGCTTCTGATTGCGCTGATAGTTAGTGCCCAAAGCCAAAGAGGGTTATCAAAATGAAGAAATAACAAGCACCCTAGTCACGAATGGTCCTTCGTGCATCTAATGAATACCACTCTGTCTCTGTTGTTGTTGTGTCAAGTTGGTATGTGTTCCGGTAGAAGCCAAGATTGATGAACGTGTGACCGTGCCTGGATTCAGATATGAGGGTGAAGAGGGTGAACCATATGCTGAGAACAAGGTAGGAAAGAAGAAAGTGTTCGAGCAGATTGCTCCCTTCTTGCAAACCAATGAGTATGGCATCCCCTATACATTTTGTGGAAGGCCGTTGTTAACGAGTGCTTGTGTATGCACAAGTCCCATCAACATTGGAAGCGTGAGCTGAAGATACTTCTGTTTTTTCCACGTAACACGGAACTAGATTCGACGTTAGGGCAAGATACAAACCTACTTAGACATTCATCAATGCCAATGCTAAACCTGTGAGGATGCTTGCTCCACTCTTCATCTTTCACCTAGCTCTTCTCGTGCATTCTTCCCAAGCTGACTCTCTTTTGAGAGATCCTTGCATGCTCATCACCCTGCATCTGACCCCTGCTTCAATTCAATTTCACTGCCACCGTCATCTCTTTGGTATGGTAGCACCGAAGACTACGTTGGCGTTCGTTGGATCAAGTGCTTTGGTATCCACTAGTACAGGACAAAGGGAGTCTCAAGACCTCAACGTTTTTCGCAACCCGAAGCGAACACAACCATCATCTCACATCTCATCATCATCTCTCCTCTCATGCATAAATTCAACATCGCTACATCCCTCCTGCTGAGTACATGATGTACAACATCTCCAACATGCCCATTATCAACAACAACAACAACAACAACAACAACAACACCCCCGCTGCAGAACCACGAGGTGGTGATATTGAGCAGGGGCGCTCATCTTCGTCTTGGGTAGCCGCTGCTATCTCCGGTCGAACAGCGAAAGCCATCCCGTCAACGACGACACGGCCTGGCAATCATGCACATAAGGGAGCGGCAGCTCCGGTGCCTTTGATTCAACCCATAGCTGATATGGATATGGAAGATATTAAGAAGGGTGAAACAAAAGCGAAGATTAATCAAACTTATGCGGCGCCGAGTGAAGATGCCTTGACAACACCACAGCGTGCAATGGAGCAGATCGAGGATGGAGATGATGCCGCGCCTCGTCCATTGACCTATGCAGAATTCGATGATGAAGATGATCTAAAACCAAAGCTAGATTTAGGAGAGGAATCAACCGACGAAGATGAAGGGCCTCCCCTCCCTTTAACCTTCAGTCAACAGCGAGACTCTCTGCATGATGCCAAAAAAAAGGTAGCAATATCGTCATCAGCTGCTTCTCGTATAGAATCGATTTGGAGGAGAGATCGAACTGATGGGCCAATGGAGGAACATCAATCTCCGGGGGACGAGGAGAATATGCTACAGCGACGGCGTGTGGTTGGACTACAAAACCACTCTGACTGTTCCAATGAAGGAGCGCGTCGGGTCCTTTCATCTGCAGACAGATACCCTTCGGTGCCTATTCTCGAAGCATACTTGGTGGAAGACGAAGAGGAAGGCCCCCCGACACTGCCGCTGATGCAACCGCACCTCTACCTATTCCTGTTGTCATTCCAGGTGGTTATGATACTGTGTATGAAGCAACTCCCCTCGAGCCCGAACTACCGTGGTGGAAGCAAAAGCGAATCATAGTTTTCATTGTGATTATTTGTATATTGATTACAGCCTTGTTAGCAGGTGGTCTTGGAGTGGCATTCTCACGTCCAAATTCCAACAGTAGTACACCAACAAAAACATCGTATAGATGCTTCGCTGACCGCAATGAACTCAAGGCTGCAGTTGATCAGTATGTCAAAAACGGTTGCGGTCGAGTCGCCACTCTATGCAAAGACCTCAGTGGCACGTATGGATGGCCAATGGGATCGTGGTGTGTTGCTGACGTTACAGACATGTCAAGCTTGTTTCAAGGTCTTGGTACCTTCAATGAAGATATTTCTATGTGGAATGTTAGTCACGTTGTGGATATGAGGTATATGTTTCAAAGCGCAACCTCCTTCAACCAGAATCTGTGTGAATGGCATGATAAGTTTCCTTACAGCAGCGCAACTGATATCTTCTTGGATTCAGGCTGCGCCTACAAGGGTACTCCATCATCTGAAACGAAAGGCCCATTTTGTGCCTCCGCCTGCAATACTGCATCTACTTTTGACTGCTTTACAACCCGCGATGAGCTCAAGGCTGCAGTAGATCGATACGTTCAAGGATCCTGGGTCGCTGCTGACAGTACGAAGTATGGATGGCCAATTGGATCTTGGTGCGTGGAAAAAGTAACTGATATGTCTGAATTGTTTAAAGATCTCAGTACATTCAATGAGGATATTTCTGGATGGGAAGTTGGACAAGTTACAAACATGCAGCGCATGTTTTATGGAGCTTCATCATTTAACAAAGATTTGTCGTCTTGGGACACGTCCGAAGTAACTAGTATGTTTGACATGTTCTTGGGATCTTCGAAATTCAACCAAGATTTGTCAGCGTGGAAAACTTCAGCTGTCACAAACATGCAAGGCATGTTCTATGAAGCATCAGCCTTTAATGGAAATATCTCGTCGTGGGATACTTCAGCTGTTGCAACTATGATGGCAATGTTCTGGGGAGCTTCGTCATTCAACCAAGATTTGTCAGCCTGGAATACTTCTACTGTTAAAACCATGAAGTCCATGTTCGCTTGGGCTCCATCTTTCAATGGGGATATCTCGACTTGGGACACGTCCGCAGTAACTAGTATGTTTGAAATGTTCTTGGGGGCTTCGCGTTTCAACCAAGATGTGTCAAGCTGGGATACATCCGCTGTTACGAACATGAAGTCCATGTTCTGGGGAGCGTTATTATTCAACCAAGACGTGTCTAATTGGAATACTTCTGCAGTAACTGATATGGAAGCCATGTTCTACAATACAACAAAATTCAACCAAAATTTGAGTCGCTGGAATACTTCCAAAGTGAAAACCATGAGGTCTCTTTTCAATAGAGCGATAGCCTTTGATGGCGACATATCATCTTGGGACACGTCTGCAGTAACTAGTATGAGTTTAATGTTCTGGGGAGCTTCAGTATTCAACCCAAACGATTTGTCTAAGTGGGATACGTCCAAAGTGACTGATATGAGTTATATGTTCACATATGCATCAGCCTTTGATGGCGACGTTTCATCTTGGAACACATCTGCGGTAACTAATATGTTTCGTATGTTCCAGGGAGCTTCGAAATTCAACCAAGATTTATCAGCCTGGAAAACGTCTCCAGTAACCGATATGCGTGACATGTTCTATGGGGCTACTTCATTCAACCAGAATCTGTGCACATGGCGGGATAACTTTCCTTACAGTAAGGCATGTAATATCTTCGCGAATTCAGGCTGCAAATTTAAGGGCACTCCATCATCTGTCGCGAAAGGCCCATTCTGTGCTTCTGATTGCACGAATAATCGTTAGAGGCTACGAACGAACATAACGCAGGATCGTTTCAAGATTGATGACATTTTAATGTGACACTTGATACGACCAACATGTTCTGTCTGTTGGCATATCATACCATGTTCCGTCCAGCTGCCTGAGCAGCATTAGCAGACACGCTGGTGGGCTGGTTGTAATGGCCACTGTTACTGGATTCTAATCGCGGAAGTATGAATATGATGCGATTGCAACCCCGTATTTCACTAGCTTTATCAGCACATAATCTTGTAGCTCGATAATTAATACCAAGCAGTAATTCATTTCATGTTGACACTCTTCATCATACGCTAGAGCAAGGGAAGGAGTGCGAAGGCTCATCCTCATCCAGATATCCTCAAATTCCAAGTCTCTCTTTCTCGGAATGCTGGAGGCTGGATCAAACTATGAAAAAGTTGCAAAGAACCCCCACCTTTCTTCTCGAATGGCGACTATGATTTAATGATTAATAAAGCATAATCAACATCCTACGAGATAATCTTTCAATGTAAGAGTAGAGATATAAGATTAGAAAATTCATGGCAGTAAGTTTTTGAATGCATCCGGCAGGAGCAGAGACTACACACGCTATAGCTGTCACCTCACGTTTCTTTATATCAACCTTGCCTGTTATGGGCTTGAAGCCTTCTCTGATCTGTTACCGCAAATAGAGAGCTCAATTGTTGTCGAATCTTAGAGATTTTCGTGCGAGGTGCTTCTTGAGGAATCATCCTTTGACGAAGAACATTATTTCAAATTAAAAGTTGAGTTAGGGTTCATCCCACAAATCGCCTTTTCCTCCTGTAAATGCTCCGATGTACTTTTTTAAATGACCTAAAGTTGATATGCGTGGAAACTTGATAACCTCATCATCAGAGCAAACTGGACTCACACCAACATCTGTACCAATCACACTACTTCGTTTGCCTTGTGATGTGAAATAGGGAAATGAGATTCTATCGTCTTTAGCCTCCTTGCTCACGCGATGGATGCTGTGCTGAAATAATCCATTTGACCACATTGAATAAACTTGTCCTACGTTGACATGGAGCTCTCCTTTGCGCAAAGGCACTTTGTACCATCTGCCATCTCTTATTTCCTCCAGGCCTTCCTCGGAACTGGCGATAATCGTAATAGTTTCTACGTCACTATGGGGTAACAGCTTGGTGGCATCTTCGAAGCCTGGGGTGCTGGGGTATCTGGAAGCTCGCAGCAGCCCTGTCGCACCCTCCTCTACATCACTCAAGTAGGTGATGGGCAGATCAATGCCTTTTGCTAAGCTCAGTGCAGATGAGAACATCTGCTTCAAAGCAATTTGAACGGATTGCAGCTGCTCGATGTATTGAGCCATCGCATCATGGAAATCTTGAGGACCTCGAACGTNTGGATTGAGCCATGGCGAGATGTCGATCACTGGATAAGAGTGATTGTGAGGTAAGTCAATGGCATCTGGATTAATCGCATCTGCCGCATCGACTATGCGCCTGATCTGTGTGGGGAAATACTTGTGTGGTTCTGAAATCATGGTCGCATTATCAACCGCAGGTTCTGGCGCAGGCATGGAACATGACGATATTGATTGGTGGTCATTCTCGGATCCATCGACGATGGAATATAGAACAGCAAGAGGTAGGAAGTGCTTGACGATGATCATTCTTGTTTGTTTTTGTTATTTCGTTGCTTGAGCTGTTGTTGTTTTCTTGGAAGATAAAATATTGTTTTGTGGACGTATTTTTTATGACAAGCAAGTGAAAGTGACGAGACGAAAGCATCTTGCCTTGCCACCAGCATCACGTCTTGAAAGCTCCATCTGCATCTTGCCCAAGATTCTTACTTGCCACCTCTTCATTGACATGCATGCTTCTATGTGTTGCCTCACTACACTACTCTGCTAAGCCAAATGCGCAGGTGTTATTGTACCGTCTTGCCATCAATCGACAGCTCGCTCTGCAAAGATACTTCAAGGGATGTCATGGCAGCGTTTAGGGATTTTGGACCAAAATTGATTTGTTCATTTTGGGGTCACTTCACTGCTGACTTCTCTATGGGAGCTCCTTTGGGGTTTGATTTAAAATACAGGTTGGTGTCGCTCCCGTCACTGGCCATGTGAAAAAAACAAGCCTCTCCCAATAGTCGACATCCAGCCGTCTTATCATGAGCGACCAACAGCTATTAACCCCCGAACAAATCTCCACTTTCCTCCATGATGGCATCCTCGTCGTTGATAATCTCCTTTCCCCATCCGATATCAACAAAGCCCAAATATCGCTTGCACAAACTCTTCTCAACGATCTCAATGTCGACATAACCAATCTAGAAGAAACCGGACACAATCTAACCAAGGCAAGTTCTACCAATGGTGCAGGCGGGGTACTTGATATCTTTTATCCCGAGTGGAAAATGCACATTGCTTCCAATGCGAGATTGTTTCGGATGACGTGTCAGTTGTGGAAGGAAGCATATTGCGATGGAGAGAACGAAGATGATGTGCGGTGGCATCCGTATGGAAAGTTTGACTGCAACAGGGGCTACATGTATATTGATCGTATCGGTTTTCGACTTCCAACCAAACTCGCCGAAAGCATAGGGGAGAGGAGGCAGCTCCTTAATGAAGACACTACAGCGACAACAATACTAGATTCTAATGCAAAAAATTTGAAGAAGAAAACGAAGCCAAGAGCAATACAAAGATCACTCACACCTCATTTCGATTTATGTCCAGAAACATATCATGATGTTACCAACAAGAAAAAATGGCGACCAATTCAATGCTTTGTTTCACTTACTGATAATTTATTACCAAACACTGGAGGGTTTGAGGCGGCGCCCGGATTTCATCGTGAGTTTTATTCATGGGTTCAAAATGGACGTCGATTGAGTAGTAGCGATGATAGCATTGCTGTCGAGCATGACATGTCGCCACCAAAACAACAACCTTGTATAGGAGAGTATACTCATGTGCATGATCGTGCGTTGATGAAACGAGTACGACATATTCCAGTGAAAGCTGGGAGTGTAGTTTTTTGGGATAATCGCTTACCACATGGGAACAGTTATCGGAATGATAATATTTATGATCAAACAATATCATCCACTTCACCATTAGAGTCTAGTGGAGCAAGAGCTGTTGTTTACTGTTCATTTCTTCCTGATATCCCAATCAATCGACATTTTGTTGAAAGGCAGCTGCTGGATTGGGAGTTGGGACGAGCACCGAGGGTAGGTGACAGATGGATTAAGCAAGACGAAGAAGAGGGTGATAAGGCTGATGACCTGCGAAACAATGAAATGGAGCCACAACTTTCGGATTTGGGTAGAAAGCTCATTGGACTTGATGAATGGTAACTACAGAAGATTTTCGCTGTTGAGAACAAATCAGTCTCGTACGATAGAGAAGATATTTTATTTAAGCTTTCCATCAACCATCTAGTAAAAAAATTGTTGGTGTGATAGGCACCAATCTAAAGCCTGGATACAGTCCCCGACAATCCTTTCTTGTATTCACCAATCCCACCAACAATTAACTTCTTCAAACTCTCATCATACCCCATTCCAACACCACCATCCGCAGAGTTTCGATTCAATGGATCCCGCCTAGCTGATTCCATAATAGCAGGATAGACATCCCCATCGTACTTTCCGAGTGCTGACTTGAGACGAAAGTCGGAATAGTCACGTGCGTCACATAATCCTACTGCGTCGGGTCGGAGCAATGTCATAACATCCAATATTGCCTGACGCAAATGGGGAATGCTGGCCGGCGAAATTGATTGATTCTGTAAGAAGTCTTCTAAATATTGATCCATCCAGTACAATCCAAGTAGAGTCAGACATTGACTCAAAACTCGAATCTCATTAGGACCAAGGCATGATGCCGAAGATTTTCTCTCCTCTTCTTTCAACCCATTGTAAAAATCACGAAGCAAAATGTATGATGCATGAGCACGAGAGGCACGAGCCATATCAAGGAGACAATTATTCCAGGCCTGCTGCGCTGATGATTTGGCCATGTTACTTGCAAGTTGCATGGCAACATCAAGAAGAAGGCATGCCGAACGGTGTTGGAATGCCTTCATGATGGTGGAAATGTCTAGGAAATCATGGGTATTCTCATTCGTTGTTGGGAAGACAAATGAGCTCTTATTGGGAACACCACCATTTTGTTTCATCAGTGTCGTTAATGGAGCAATCAAATATTCCATATCCGTTCCCTTATGATCCTTCAACAAACCAGCGTTACCCGATTGCATCGCTCCAACCAATTTTAATAGAACTTTCACCACCTGTTGGGGCAACATATAATTATCTCCCTCGACAGTACAACTTTGCAAATACGTATTACTCAACTCCACCAATCCCGAAGATACTAAAAATCCATGTCCACCACATGCCTTGCGACAATCCTCAATCCCATCGGCAGTAAATGCAGTAGCATACGATTTCAACGCCGAAGTCGTGGCATGAATATCCCCCACAACAGTTTTGGTAATTGCCGTAGAGCCTGAAACAAGTTGATTCTCAATATCCTTTAGACGAGCCAGGACGTGTTTGCCTGAAAAGAAAATGGCATACGATGCCGCAAGGAGTGGAAGGAGGCGATATTGTTGTTGGCGATAGTCAAGAACTTGTATTTCATTGGGAGCATTTTCCATCCATTTTTTCTTGTCGGTATCATCGGTGTTATATCCCTGTCGACGGATGGTGGAGTATCGGATGGCAATGGTGCATGCCATGGCGAGTGCATCGTTAGATGAATGGATGATGTAGGCACGAACTTGCATCATGGTAATGTCTGTTGAAAAGGTGTAGTAGAAAAAAAAACGAAACAAATTAGTATTTTTGTGTGAGTAAATCGTCATCAGAAGATGCGGATATCAAAACAATCAAAACCCATGCAAATACAAAGAGAATCAACTCACAAGCAACCTTCGAAGCAGCATCAGCATTCTTATTACTACTACTATTCCCCCCCTCACCACCATCATCATCCCCCTTGGGAACAACCTTCTTGTAATTACCCTCCTCATCCACCATCGCAAATCTCATTGCCATATTCCTCCTTGGGATTTTCACATTCGTAAATCGTGCAAATCCATTATCCATATTATTGTATCCAATTTTAGGTCCAATATCCCCCGTTTCAACACCCGGAAGTAATGTATGATCTTCCATACTACGTAATGGAACGAGGAAGTTGTGTATTCCATGATCTACACCGGAACCATCAATAAGACGTGCAATAACCATGGCATGATTGGCAGTTTTACCTAATGTTCCTGGCCAGAATTTGGTAGAGGTTAGAGTTGGACTGTTAATGATCCATTCTCCACCCTTGGCACCACCATCTTGCTCTTTTAGGAATGTGGCTGTAGTTTCCAATGCACGAATGTTCGATCCATGTCCCAATTCAGTTTGGGCATAGCAACCAATCATCTTCCAATCACGACAGAGGGGGAGCCATTGAGCTTGCTGTTCAGCGTCACACAATGTAAGAATGTTCGGGACGAACATGACCCAGTGTAATGATGTGGGGAATGGATCATCACTAATAGCGTAGACTAATGTTTGGAATTCGGGTGTGGCAATAATTTCTCCTTCGAGATGATTCACCGCCGCCGCCGCTGCTGTTGCAGATGATGATGACGCCGAGTTACTTTTGCCCCCAATACCAGCAGCACGACACAGTTCCACCAACCGAACAAACTTGGCTAAAGCGCGTTTATGTCTCTCACTCCGATGCAAATAATTATTATCAACATTGTCGAAAACACCCGTTGGATCTCGAATGATCCATGATTCAAGTAGACGACGATTGGCCGTGGCCGAGACAGACCCATCAAGGAAATTGGTAATGGCGAGAGGGTTGAAGGATACTTTGGCCCTTTCGGAAGAGAGATCGGGATTGAGTGTGAGGGGTGGACAGTTGTTGGGTTCACGAGGATCCTCCTCGTTGTTGCTTTTGTTGTTGTTGTTGCTACTGGAGGACGTCATGGTGGAAAGAGGACGAAAAAGTGACACCAAACTCAGACCAAACCCAATATCTAGCTGTGGTGAAAAATACAAAAAAGAGAGCGAAGTTGAAAAAATCTTTCGGACGACAGCAGACTGCATCACATCAAACAGTTAGATAGCATGCGCTTCCTACTCGTCATCGTAGTCACCTCTATCTCAGTCAGCGGGGTTAGAGATGGCGTTAGGGGTGCACTAGCAGCAGCGTTGTTTCGTTGTTGCTGTTGTTGTCGGCCAGCTGCTGACTCTTGAAGACACATCATATGCATCGCACGAGAGCATTTTGCATTGCAAAAGCACTGAAGCAAGGCGTCAATCGCATCAACACCATTGCCGGGGCAACTGAATTACCCCCCAGATACGCTGTAGATCATCCGCACAGGCTAATACAATGTGTAATACTACAATGTACGACGGTGGCAACGAAATCTATACACTACTAAAGGCGGTATGCCTCCCTATCATCCTGGCGGTAGCCTCCATTCTCCTGTACAAAACAAATAATAATAACTATGTTAAGAAGAAGCAGGCATCATCCATACCTGGTAAACCTCGTGGCAAATATCCATTCCTCGGTGATACACTTGAACTACTCAATCCTAAAACAATGGCAAGTTATCAAGTCAACTCTCGACACAAATATGGTCCCGTATGGCAAACCTCAGTTCTATTTAACAAATGTATCTTCGTTTCGGGATCGGAACATTTACACCAATTATCAAAACAAGAACAACTCCATCGGAATACAAATGCATGTTTCCCACCTCATCATCGTGCTTTATTTGGACATCATAGTGTTTTGGTAACAAGTGGGGGGGAACATGCGAGACTTAGAAACTTGATTACTCCTGCGTTGCAGCCATCATTTTATAAAGAAGAGATTCACATGGCGGTGAGTGCATTTCTGTCACGTTGTAAGAACCAAGAAGGATATTTTCCATTGGTGGACGAATTCAAACAGTTCACATTGTCTGTGTCATTAAGGATAGTATTGGGAGAACATCGATGGCAGGAATGGATGAAAAGTGGCAATAACAACTCTCGATTGGTAGCCTTGCTGGATGATTTTTCGATATGGAGTAAGGGATTGTTGTCACCACCTACGTCATTTATTCCGTTTACTGCTTCTTACTATGCCATGAAGGCACGTAAACGCATCCGTAATATTCTCTTGGAGGTTATCGAAGAAGAAAAGCAGGTGCTAAATTCACAAGATGAGAGTAGTAGCAGCAGCAGCAATCGGAATCGAAAGAAGTGCTTAATTGAAAGGCTTGTTCGTGCTACTACAAATAACAATGATGTAGCAGCCAAGTCATCACTTACGGACGAAGCCATTGTTGACAATATATTTACACTTGTTTTCGCTGGAACTGACACTACGGCATCAGTGCTCACATCGGCATTCTTTGAATTGGCAAAGAATGATGAGCTACGGGACCGGCTGCAGGCATGTGTTGAAAGAGATGAATTTGCAGAGGAAAACGATAATGATGCTGCAGGTGAAAGTCTTCGTGCATTCTTATCAGAAGTGCAGCGTTGCTACCCAGCTGCACCCTTTACAATGCGCAACATTGATATGGGTGGTGGTAATGGGATCGACTTGGGTGATAAATATGGCTGCGCTCATCCAGGATTCAATATCACGTACGCCATCGCGGGGACTTTGCTAGACGATGAAGATTCATATCCCAATCCCTCCAAATTCGATATGGATAGATGGCTCAAGAACAGTGGTAGTATTAAACCGCCACAAAATTGGTCATTTGGGGGGGGATATAGAATTTGTCCCGGTAGGTTCCTTTCAGTCGCCGAGTCTGTAGCTTTGTTGCGTGCGGTGCTCAGCAAAAAGGATGGATTAAAGTGGTTGTTGAAAAATGATCAAGATTTGAGCTTCTCATACACACCTGGTTATTTCCCAAAGGATGGATTGATGGTAAAAATTGAATAAAAAGCTTACATGTACATTATTATTTTGTGTCTTATGAAAAATCCGTTACTAAAAACCTTTCACTCAAGCATCACCATCACCAACTGGTTCTGTCGGACAGCACACTCTTTCTTCCTTCTGAAGAATTGCACAAATTGTAGTCTCGTTCTCTTCTTTTGTTGCCATGGACTTTATTGAGCCACAACTATTCCCTCCTGTCTCAGGAACAACCAAATCTAGATTCAGGATGCCTCCCTTGCAAAATGTACATTCAGTAGCCGTTCCCTTTTTTGTTTCATGTGCTGACGTTGCATTATTCGTAGCTTGTCCTAGCAATCTGTCTTGAAAACTTGCATCAGAAAAGACATCTTGACACAAGTAAGGTATGGGTATCAAATCAAAGCATGCATAATCCATCAAATGTAATGCACAAAGCGCCCTTGACGTGGAATCTTGTTTGCTCCAAACTCGCTTTGCCGCCGCATAGAACCCAAACTCATCTAAAGACGATGGGTGACCAAACTCTTTGGTGAAGGGATATTTGAATTCCTCTTCAAACCCGGGACAATTGGTCGCTACGAGGTTTGGAAATGCTGCACTGACATTTAAGATGGATGGAAGATAGGCTGTTAACCGTGGTGCATTCAAACTCACAAGGTCCACTTGTTCTTTGAGATTCCACAAAACTCCCGTCTGAGAAAAGGTATGAAAGATGTTTGAGAGGGGAAGTGATGGATATACATCATTTGAAGCCGCTCCCCATATGAAATCAGATACATATCGCTCAAATCTTGCATCAGTTCCATTCCTATATCGTGTATAAGGCTTCTTGCCATTGGTATTTTCTGTTAAACCATGTGAACTAAGGAAGGAATCCGTGCTTCTAAATTCCAGCTCATTGTATGCAGATAGAAAGTGCTCCACTGGATCACGCACGGTTGTCACAACACATGTTTGATTCCGCTTCAGCAATGGAATGGGCGACCATAATTCACTATAATCTGGTTTTTGACGCAAATTTAGATCGACATCCCATAAGTTATCTTTTTTCCCGACCCTTAAATTAATGTTCTTCCGAATATCATCATTTGCCGCCTTCCAAACTTTGAGGTAGACCAAATGATGTTCCTCATCTAACGACTTGTATCCAATACCACCGCTGGAAAATGTAAAGAACTTGTTTACAAATTCTACATCTTTTGGAGTGCTTGGGATAGTTTTTAAATCGAATCCTAATTCTATCCGAGCTTGTTCAAATAATATTGGCCATATTGATGGATCGGGTGTGTAATTAGGACACGACTTTTGTTTTATTTGATCCCATAGCTCTTCGTTTAGATGTGCAGTTTGTATTGATGCGCTTTGTACCCCGCCATCATCTTTTGTGTTTGCTGCGGTGGCGGTGAATTTGGAACAAGCTACATTATCAGTGGATGACTGTGGAAAGAAATAGTCCTTGGATGCCACCGCTGCAAAGAACACTGCGAGCACGAAGTAAGCGAGCGAAGTAGTAGTCGTCCTAACCATGGTGTATGGTGTGGCCGGAGACAGAAGAATGCCGCTTGAAGACGAAGTATTTCCGAGCACTCCGAGAATCTTCAGGTGATAGAGAAGGGATGGGGGTGGCTATAATACTTGGATGTTAGTGCTGCTGGTGTCTACTACGGCTTCGGCCGCCTGGTTCGGCCGGTTGGGGCGGATTGGTCGAGCCGGTCCGCTCGGCAATAAGCCGGCCAGATCGCATGCTCCCGCCGCCACAGTCCTGAAGAGGTCATCATAATTTATTTTTAGCCATTTATTTTGTCCGCATGTGGTGATGAGATGCGTCGTCGGTGCGTTCCCTCTTCGTACCACCTGAGTGGCTTGATGCGACTGATACTGTTGCTGCTGACGATGACATGTACTTATTATGTGCAGCATTATCATCTCTTTATCTGCGCATTCAGTCTTCCTCGATCTCTTGTTTCCAGGAAGACCCATGATCAACCGAGTTCTTGTTCCGGCAATGTTATAAACTTTGACACGGCCACTAGACGAAGGACTACTTCTGCAAAACTGTCATCTTCAGCAATCAAGGCTTCACCATCTGGCATTGACGAATGGCCCCTAATTTCCCAAAGTGCTGTATTTTTCTGCGCCTATGCAGGATTAGCACTTGCAACATACCCCACAACTAAATTATTAGAAACATTCTCTCAATCAGTAGTAGGGTTAGAACGATGGAGGATATATGTGATTGAGTCAACACTACCAATTCTTATGGGGCTGGTGTATTTATTGGGAGGGATTGGACACTTTGTTGTCGCAGAATCATTCCAAGATATTTATCCTCCAATTGGCACGTGGGGTATTTGGTACTTGCCCGGAAGTGCAGCGTTTCATGTAGCATGGACGGGCGTAGTTGAGCTATTGGGTGGAGCTGGACTCATCTTTTGTGGAATTAGAGATGCTATTGGATCAGAGGATGGGGAAGAGGAAACTACGGTGATTAAATTTCTCAAGCCAATTTGTGCATCGGTGTTGTTTGTGCTCACAATCTTGGTGACTCCGGCAAACATTTACATGTTCACGCATGGCGCTGTGATGGGAGATATGGCTCAATTAGACATGTCATTCCACTATATTAGGTTTGCGGTTCAAGTGATATTCCTTACTTTATTGTTTACGTTGGCGAGAGATAGTTTCTTTTATGCTTGGGGAGATGAACTTGACTAGTGAGGCGAACTTTTTAGGAATCAAGTGTGTTAGTGAGAATAATAGAATCGCAACAAAGGCTAATGACTCCAGACTCAGACTCCATATGGTGGCTCATTAAAAGAGAGGGACGATTCATCTTAGAATTACAATTTTGCTAGAGTAACACATCAAAGCTTCTTCCCTTTCCTGTACAACTCTACAGAGTATTTAGGGCTCAATTTTGGCAGATTCTCTTAAGAACTAGGAGTACCAGAAGAAGAGTCAACAAAACAAGGAGGCAAATCCTTCAGTACAGGTGCCAAAATCGAAACGTTTAAAAGCAGCTACACAACTTAACTAACAGTCACCTTGGCTTGGCCTTCAATGTCAAAGTGGTAAATCCGCCATCTTTTGGTTCGAAGGTAGTTCTGGGATCGTTTGAGAGGCCATACTCTACTGTTTTCTGATAGAAGGTAGAGTAATGGTCAGACACAACTAGTTCCCGAATGAAGAAGACAAAGAGAAAGTAGAAAGAGATACAAAAAGGTATTGTAGTATGTAGGTAGGTACGTAAGGAGGGTTAAAGCTTTCCGGGTAAGTCGGTTTTGGCGCGACATCAACTCCTAGCTCGTTTTACT
>JALLBJ010000679.1:0-14651 GCA_036940105.1 Skeletonema potamos | reverse complement strand
AGAAGTCTCACCAAGCAAATACTCCCGCTAAGAAAGGCTCCTCCATCTAAAGTTTTTTTCCAAAAAGACTATCGCTAATATGTAGCGATCTCTCGTTGGAAACACCCAACGCCCAACCACGCAGGTAAGACTGACTGTTCTTCGACCAAAAACCCATGACTCTGAAAGATTAGGAAGGGGGCAGCCACTCTGCATATTAGCTAGGAATCAGTTGTTTTGCACGAACAAAACATTATCATTCTTGGTGTTGACTCAGTTCACTGGTGCCACGCTGAGTTGTGTGGAATATTTGGAACATAGATGGGAGCACAAGCTATGACCAAGACCAAGACATGACGCTGACTTCCGAGTGGGAGAAGATCCAATCGGATTGTCTGGATATGCACGGGGATCGAGACTCTCATTATGAGCAAGAGGAACGCAGTCCTTCTCGCGATTACGAAGTTTACAAGGATTTGCCAGAGGCTGCCGAGAAACTGAAGAGTTTCAGCTGTTCGTGTGGTATGGTACTTGTGCGTAGAATAAGGAAATTGGACGTGGTTCAAATTTTCCCTCGCCAGAGCTTTGTAGATTTCCGATCACGTCGATACCACCGTATTGTAATCTCCTTATGCTCGATAAAGTATTGAAAATTATTAAGTTTACATTTTAAGGAAAGCCTACGCGGGTAACGGTATTAAATCACGCCATGCTTTTCATTACATTCTTGTCGAAGATGCAAGTGTCCCCGCATACTGTGTGCCAGTCACCATTTTCGTCCTTGGCTCGGAATAGGTAGCTATGTCCAAATCCAAGCGCAAGTCTTGATTTGGCAATGAAGCCAGAAAACGTTGAAGCTGGATTGCCAATAAAGACGTTGCTCATGACGGCAAGCGTAATATCTCCTCCTACCCAAGTGTCCTCCTCGGGGACGAGCCGCAATTTTGGACCAATCTCGGGATCGTTGAGCAGCCTCTGTAGCACGGTAAAGTCTTGCCCATCAGTGATGAGCACGATGGGATAATCGAGAAGACCTAGTGGTTTCAAGATCGATTTCACGTAGTCGGGTGCCATGTGTAGTGCAGCTTCTGGATCACAGCCCGAGAACTGTGAGACCCTCCCCAGGAGTTGCTTCCCAGCCTCTTCTAGAGTACGTTGATGGATGGCAGAATAGATAACATTTTTTTCATTGCCAAAGAGGGCCTTGATACCTGAACACATGTCTCGAACTGGTTCCCCACTTTCTGTAATACCACTGCCAGTATTGTAATTCTGGTACAAAGTTTGGAGGTATTTTGTTTGGTCGCCAACATATGACTCAAGAGATCTTTGAGACATATAACTGAATAGTTGCTTGGTGAAATCAAGAGTATTCGTGAGTGTTGGGAATATTAAATCGTAGTCTTGTACTTCTTCCTGACTATTGAAAATCTTGACACAAAAAGCCTTCTCAAATTGGGCTTCCCAGTCATTATCTTCGATGGACATCCACATCTTGAGAAGAACCCCGAACGCCCATGAGCCGCTCATAATTCCCAGTTGGACATCATTGTCACGAGCATATTGCATGGCGTGTAGCAGCTCGATTAGATTGTTTCCTAATCTGCCGTATAGGCCTCGGTTTGAACCTAGGTCTTGAAGAAGTAACAGTTTGTTGGAGTTTGCTCCTGGACATGTGTTCTCCTCATTGTATTCTTTCAGCAAAGCGAGATCTGATGGGGTACCAATCATAGTCGGTCGCCCACAAACAGAGAGAGGTTCCAAGTCTTCCAAATCTAACTCGCTGTTATTCAAATTGAGCATACGTTTTTGGGCATGAGTGTTCAAATGGAGCTCACGCAGTTTTGCATGCTGACGATTGTGGGTTTGACAAAGGTAGAACAAACCGAAGGTTAGATGAAATTGTCCATGCCCCCTCCCCCCCCCTCCCCGGTCAATAAAATAAGTTCAACTACAACACTTACCTTCTCATTCAGCTCAGCTTGCTGTGCCTTATCACTTCGAAACCAAATATTTTTAGACTTTCTCAACGTCATCATCGTTTTCCTTTGTGACTGAGCCTTTTCATTCCGGTGTGCCAACCTTCCCAGACGAGCTCTTATTAGCCTACGATATTTGGGGTCACCCGGCCGTATTCCCTGTTTGATGATTTCGTTAATTACGCGTTCTTTCGGTGTGTGTGCCCTTGCACGCCCGGCTAGCCGCCGAGAGACTTCCGTAGGGTCATACGATAAGTCTTCCGGCCACCTGAATGAAAGGAAGGCGTTGACCACCAAAAAAACAACGGCCACTGCCGTTACAGCTTTTTTTGCCCTCCTCTGCATTATTCTTGATTGTTTAGACTTTTATTTTGGTTGCCTGCTATGATGGAGGCACCACCTCCACAAGGTCAATTGCACAAGGTCAATTGCACAAGGTCAATTGCACAAGGTCGATTATTAAGTTGGCTAAATGGCGTACCATTGTATGTCCAATATTGCGAGGTCGGAAATGACCGGAAATGACCTGGAATGACCGCGGGTCCCTTGACGACCCCCGCCCGCCCGTGAGCCGTTGTGATAAAATAATAATGATGCAAAAACTCGGTCGGTCTAACGAAGGCAAGAGCTCTATGATCAAACAAACTCGAGTACTAACTGGCGTATAAGCGCAATCCTACCTCTACGGCAACTGAAATCATACTATGCAGCGGAGAGCACAAAAAGCTGTAACGGCAGTGGCCGTTGTTTTTCTGGTGGTCAACGCCTTCCTTTCATTCAGGTGGCCGGAAGACTTATCGTATGACCCTACGGAAGTCTCTCGGCGGCTAGCCGGGACGTACACTATCAGAGATCGTATTATCAATTCTCTCAGAGAACGTCGGGGTGTAAAACCCGGAGATCAGGATTTCCAAAGATTATTCCTTGCTCGTCTGAGTGAATTTCAGGAAAAATCGGATGTACAAGTTTCGCGCAGGGTCACGCTGAGGACGTTGGAAAAAGCAAAACAAATATGGATGCGGCCAAACAAAGAGCTGCAGAATGAGCTACAGGAGACGCGTAAGCTCCAAGTGAGCAACTACGAGGGGGTGTTGAATAAAATTGAACCACTTTCAGTCTGTGGACGACCCACAAACGTGGGCACCCGCTCAGATCTCGCTTTGCTAGAGCATGGACAAGTTGCAGGTGTGGACAATTCATGTCCTGGTGCAAACTCCAACAAAATGCTCCTGATTCAGGGTCGCGTGTCATATGGTCGCACCGGTAACAATATGATTGAGTTGTGAGTTTTTTCTTGTTTTCAATCATTGATATTATCTCTTTTGAATTGATTCAAAACAACTAACACCTTGCGATGCTTTGACTACACATTTCCAGCCTACATGCATTACAATATGCTCATGATAACGACGTCACATTGGGTATAACGCACGACTCCTGGGTGTTCAATATGCTTCTCGGCATGTTCATGTCAATCCAGGACACCAGTGAGTGGCAACACCAGTTTGAGAAGGCATTTTGTGTCAAGATATTCTACAACGATAGCAAATTTGACGATTGGGACATTGTCCAATGGGACGACTTAGCCGTGCTAGGTGAAGGACGGGGACTTCTAGGATTGGACCAAAACTACCTGACCTCTAAAAAAATGTTCTTGTACATTTCTCAGTCACCTCTGCTTGACTACATTGCACACCAGTCGAAAAACCTACAGTCGTTGTTCAGGTACTACAACACTGGCAAGGGTACTACGAATAGAGGGGTGCCAGTTCGGAATATGTGCTCAGGCATTGATGCTGTCTTTGGTGCCGATAATAAAGAGGTCATCTATTCTACAATCCATCAACGTAGTATGGAAGGACAGGCTGGTATCACACTTATGCAAAGAATGTCCAAAGCATCGGGATGTCACCCAACCGCAGCAATAAGCATGGAGCCAGAGTATGTCAAGTCCATATTGCGTCCGCTTGGCATGCTCAATCACCCAATTGTGCTCATCACTGATGGTCAAGACTTCAATATTATCCGAAGGTTGATCAATGATCCCGAGATTGGTCCAAAATTGCGGCTTGTCCCCGAGGGGGCCTCTTGGGTCGGAGGAGATATCACGCTTGCCGTCATGAGCAACGTCTTTATTGGCAATCCAGCTTCAACATTTTCTGGCTTCATTGCCAAATCAAGACTTGCGCTTGGTTTTGGACATAGCTACCTATTCCGAGCCCAGAATGAAAAAGGAGAGTGGCACACAGTATGCGGGGACACTTGCGTGTTTGACAAAAAAGTAATGGGTTCTATAAGTTAAATATTATGTACAGTGTATAATAGGAGTACAAGGCCCTTATTATTTGCTTTGATATGGTACGGTGTTTATGGCAAGTCAATCCCAGATAAGAGAGAACCGAATTTTTTCTTATCTAGTCTTTTGATGCGTGCTTGTGTCTCTCGCTCGTACCAATCATCGCGGTCAAGGAATCTGGAGTACGAGCCTTCGTCCTGTGTTACGTCTGCTCGCAATGCCTTGTACAGCTCTGCTTCTTCTTCGAGTTGAGTTGCTCTCTCCTCAAGTCCAGCATTGCGAGCTGCTTGTGCCTCTTCCAGCGCTCGTTGACGAAGACTCTTTTCATCTCGTAATGCATTTGCTTCCTGGAAGTCCCCACGGCGTTCGGCATCTCGTATTCGATACTGACGTCGGACACTCTCATCAATGAAAGGCAAGAGAATATTATCAAGTAGTGATGGGTCATTTGACACCGCCCTTGGACGTGGTAATGCCCCTTTGAAGCTGTCGAGCTTGAGCAATAACCTGACTTTATCGTCATCAGAGAGCGTATCAAATTCATCAAGAGATGCGACAGGGTTTAGTGTTGAAAATACGGGTCCCTTCGAGGCAGCCGATGACTGTGGAACTTGGTTCGGACCATCAAAAAGCGTTGGGTTGGTCGATAATGGTATCCGAATGAATCTTGATTGTGATTTTGAAAGAACTCTATCTCCTTCCATTTGGGTTGTGAGGTCGGTAACCTCATCGAATAATCGGATGGGTGGAATCCTATTCAAATATGATAAAGATTCTGCACTTTTTGTTTCGTTCCTAACATTCAACACCTGCTTGGTATCTAATTCTACATCATTTGTAGCTGCTCGTTCATAAATTTCACGCTGCACAAGAACTGGCAGCCTTGATGTCATGGCAAAACCTATTGCCTCATCAGAAAAACATTCAACAACATACATAGATCTCGGAAGAACTCCATCGTTGCCTAAGTCATCATTATCATCAAAATATGACACTGTCTCTCCTGCTAAAGTGGTTGTTCGTTTGACACCTTTTCTTCTCAACAGAAGCGACCCCCCAACAACCAAATTACCTTCGAGTAAACTGGATTGTTCCAACACGCAGCCGATTACCTCGGAATTCAATTGCTCATTAATAACTTCTTTCAGCAGTTCATATGGAGACGAATATGGCAGCACAGAGTCCTCAAATATTTCCTTTTTGCTGTCTAACTTGGCAGGGTAGCCAATAGCACCACGATACGGTGGAGGATTGTCTTGGGCTGATAATTTGTCAAGAAATGAAAGGATAAGCGACTGTGTTTTGCTTTGATTACCGGCGGTACCTCCTAGCTCGCTGAGAGAAGTTTCTGCCAGTTGTAATCGAGCACGAGCTTTCTCAAGCTGCTCTAATTCATAACTGTCATCATTTTGTGACGCTTTTGCAATCGCTACATTCTTTTCACATTCAGCTATGAACGTTGTTGCTTCTGTTATTTCAAGCTCAAGCAGCCGCCTGGAAAGAGAAAGCATCATATTGTCGTCACTATCAGTGTCTTGATTGGTTTCCTGATCTGACCCCTCGAGCATATACCGTAATCTCTTGGCCAAGTTCGTCAAGCTTAAGCTTCTGCCCTGCCAATCTTTCCCCATAAAACGTAGATATGCCACTCTCTTCCCCATGGTGTACTTTCTTTCAACTACATTTTTGGCAGCGTCTCTTTCCTTCATATCTGGGTCTATACTCCAACTGGACCAAGGAATGTTGTCAAATAATCCGCCATCTCGATTAACAAGCAATGAATTCAGTGATAGTAACACAGATTTGGAGAGTGGTTCAGCTGTGTAGGAATGAGATAATAGCTTGATTGCAGATGAAGAGAGAGACGGAGGTATGGGTATTGGTAGTACTCTGATGTCCATGTCTTTGTATGTATCATCATCAGATTGAAAGCACTCAATGTAAGAATCGGATATAATTCTGCCCTCTTCCAGTGATGATAGAAAAATCATATCTATGTTGTCTTTTGTTTTGCACCTTCCTGCCAGAGAGAGCGAGATGCAATCTCCGAAGATTTTGGATATTTGACTCTGAGTATAAGCATCTGGTGAAGTAAAGCTACTCGCTGGTCCGTACAACGAATTGGAAAGAGTTTTTTTATTACCATCTATGTCCTCATTCGAATTAATTGCTGCTGAAAGTGTGGATTTGGGTATGTTATTTCTTGCCGCTGCTTGGAGATGACTCACGGGTGAAAGGCCGCAGATAAATTTTGGCTGCGCCGCAAAGAGAATGCTCCTAATAATTAACATTTGCAGAAGAATCATCATGATTGATGAAGCCGGGATGTTAGCTGGAATAATGGGTATTTTATTGGTAAGAGCAGAGGATCGTTCCACTCAGCCTAGCCTAGCTGAGATAAAAGTCACAAGTTCTGGTCGGTAAGTAGGTACCTACTCATGTAGATATTGTACGTAGGTTAGGTTAGGTTAGGAATTGTCCCACGGAATGCCGGATTTTTTAGCAGCTGGCTGTGGCTTGCTGGCAAAATGGCTAAGACACAAAATTGCATGGATTTCATCGGCGACCCGAGCCAACGCTTAAGAAGTAGTATCCGACGCAATCTCGCCCAAAGAGGGCGGCGGCCTAATTGGTATCTGGTATCAACCGTTGGTACTGCATGCAGCTGACGACTATTACTTGAAGAACGGCGAGAACATAGATCTTCAGAACAAAAAAATTCTTACAGAATAATGGCCGTTACAAGCCGACATAGCTAACTTTTTATCTAGAATCGACTGCCTTGCTCTCCAGAACCAACACATCATGGTCAAAACCATCAAATCAGACGATATTCGGTGTTTGGTGTGCCAGCATACTCGCTGCGATATCCGCATCGTTCCTTGCGGCTGCCAACTACATACGGTGAGTGTAGTGAGAGAGCATTTTTTCTGTGCGAGTACTGACCCCAGAACGAAAAAAAGGAGGCTAAGCTACATGGTTAGCACAAGACAGATCCCAGATATGATTCTGTTTATATTTTTTTATCATGTCGCATCTATCAAGCGCCCTTAACCACCTCTTCGTGGGAGGCCCAAACCGCCATGGTGAGGCCGAAAGTCCCACATTGAAGGTTGCATGCAAAACTAAAACCTCCTTTTGTTCGCTTCCGTAAAAAAAAATTGACCTTTTGCCCATGACGCGGGGAATTTTTGGCCGCTACGACACTGTTATTTTCTCGTTTCTCACTTTTAAGGTTATCCTTCTCTCCCCCCTGTTTCATCTCCAACACTTTCACAGACTTGTATCCCGATGGACATACTCCTCTCTCATTCACAACAAAAGATATGCCCAAGCTGTTGCAGTTCCATAGTCAAACACATTGAGATATTACCTCTTCCGCTTACCATCCTCGAGGAGACTTCGAAGTTGCGTGCACAGGACAATGAAGCACTTTTCAATGGCAATGATGTGGAAGCCGAAGTATCTTCGCTTGTTGCCCGTGCACCATCCAATCCTGCCAACATTGACCTTTCGGGGTCGGGTAGGAAACGCTCGTCACCCAAATTGTCCGTGTGTTACCGAACAGGGAGATGGAATGCAGAGGAAAGTGCATATACTGACTGTTTGATCAAATGCTTCGAGATGGGTATGTTGCCTCTACCTCATGGGATTAAGCTGCATGATTTCTTGTGCGAACTTCTCTCGTGTCGGACATCAAGGCTTACGAAGAAGCTCAAGCATGCCAAATTGGGATCAAGGTCATACCAAGGAGCCATGACAGCGGACAAGAATATTAGCAACATGAGTAACGTCTTGATTCACGGAGGTAGTATTCAGCGAGCTCAAACTCTATTCCTCAAATCGATTACGCCTGAGTGGGTGCGGATGGAGCTTCGGTTCAACATAAGCCGAATGTGGAGGACTCACCTTGCCAACTTTTGGTAAGATTTCAGTCATGAATTAAACACAAATCGTTCTCTTACCTACTATCTTCTAACTTGTGGAGTGATCCCTGTCTTTTCCAGCATCCAAATCGGATATCCTCATCTTCAAACAAACGAATGGTTCTCAAGCCTCGATGAAGCTGATTTCATCTCGATGTCCTCTGAAGACTCCGATATCCAAGGGAAAAGGAAACGAATGCGGATGGCATTGTGTGCTGATGCGAAAGTGTCCGTATCGAACGTGAAGTATGGAGGTGAAGATGTAATGTCCAGTAATACTATCAAGGCAGAAGATGAGAGCCATTCAGAACAAGATGACACTGGAGTATTTGTGGGTGGTGTCCCTGTCAAAAGATTTAGTGGAATGAATCTAAAGGCTATGGTCGCAGAAGACAGTACTGATGCTCTTCGCATCGATACTCATGTTGTCAACAGGCACAAAGAACGTGCCGACAGCTTGAATAACTTTAATGGAAGTATGCAGCCGGAGTCCACCACCAGGGAACGAAACTATAGTTTCTCATTGGAACCTTATCAAGTTGGAGATGCTTCCTCTATGAAGCATTCGACATCGTTTGGATCCATAGCTGAACTTTTTGAAGATGCTGGAAGGCAAGAATCTGCATTCTTTGGTGAAAGTGAGGAAGTGAACACTGCCATTGACGATGCTATCGACTCTCTGTTTGAATCCTCAAAACCGGAGTACAAAGGAAAGTTTCTCGAGGCCATTTCAAAATTTTTGTCTGATAATAATGCTCCGTTTCAGCATATTGATCTTTGGGTGCCAATGGATGTTGGGCGGTCTTCAAGTGTCACCGCTACAAGCAGCACCAAGGTAAACGGCGTAATTTACGGTGGTCAACAAGAATCCACCATTAGACTGTCTCATGCAGGGTTCATCACAACACGTAGCAGAAAAATACTCCACACTAATTCCCATCGGCTGAATGAGGTAAGCAACTCAGACGCTCAGATTTAAGTTCGTCGTATCATTTCCTAACACTAACATATCCACATCGTTCGCAGTTTGGGTTGTACTCTCAAAATTTTTCCTTTTCCCCCGGGTATGGCTTGCCAGGACGAGTGTATAGCTCAGGTCTTCCACTCTGGCAAAGTGGCTTGAGCTCACTTGGGGTCGAGCAATTCGAAAGAGTAGGTGGCTGCGTCATTTACGGAGTCAACACAGCATTTGGTCTCCCGATCATGACTCCTGTCGGAACGATGGTGGCTGTGCTCTATAGCACTGAGAATTTGCTGAGAGACGCGGTCTGGGAAAAGAAGTGCATCGAGTTTTGTTCTACATTGCAGCCAGAACCTCGCTGGAAACTTGTCATCGAGGTAGGTCTGAAGAATGATACTACTCATGGAGAGAAAAAAGTGCAAGTTGACGCCGTCAATCACGCAGAGTCAAACAAAGCACGAGCTGTTTCAGTTGCAACTCCGCGTGATGGTTCTGTTGCGCATGTGTCACCGAAGATTTCGGCTAGTAGTGGATCCTGCGTCGTCCCAGTTTCGCCACTTTCTGCGGCAAAGGCTGCTTCCAAGAGCACTGTGCCTGTCAAGGAAGAAGAGCTGTCCTACGTATGGAATGAGCAGTCTTTGGCACTGCTCCTTGGAAAGTACATGCCTCTTCATTGTGCATCCTCGGCCCTCTCTCTATCAAGTTTTGCAACAGGCAACACAGACCTCGCAAGTGACCTTGTGTCACTACGCTTGCTTCTTCTCCGTCACTCCTCGTGTCGCACTCCTTTTGAGATCAGTTTAGTCAATGTGATCATGAAGAAATACCAGACATATATTCAGGCTAGACACACCGAGTATGAAATAATAAATCTTATCATGAATGATTGGAAGTATCTGCTGGCGTCGAAACAGATTTCTACTGGAATCAGGAACACGCCCTCAGCCTCTGACAACCAAATGAAAGTAAATATGAATAGTCCGAGCGTCCCACGGGTTGTGTCCGAGTCGGGGCCGATGAAGCAGGAAATGGATGGATATTGATCGTATTGCTGGTTTATTCCATGTGTCTGTGTGTAGTTTGGACGAGTCACAGGCTGCCGATTTTCTCTCACTTGCAGCTTGCAGCGACACGTCAACAACTTTGTATACTTGTTCAGATGTAAAGAATTTCGAATGTACATAAACAGATTAAATTTTGAGAATATATTATTTTGGCTCATAGTCATCGCACCAAATCACATCTTCCAGGTCAGCAGAGGACGTTGTATGGTGGCAACCATGGATGTGTAAGTATGGATGGTAGTACAGCGCCTTCAATATATTGAATGAAAGTTTTTGTGCTCAAAATTGCACTCCATAGGCGCATGAAAGACTTGCTCCACGTGGTACAATACTCTCGGGAGAGAGAGAGACTAATAAATTAATATTAATATGAGCTTATTATCTATTATCTATGAGATTCCATCTCTGTTGTCCACACCTCGCTCTACACACTGGATGATAATACATGTCAGTTGGCATCAGACAAAAACAAGAAGGATCTTGAACGAATAATGATAGGGGTGGTTTTAGCTCTGTGGTTTTACATCGGATTCGTTGTCGGTCGCCTTTCTTGTGCGGCCGCACAACCAATCACCAACGCTCCAATTATTGATCCTGAACTCTTTGCTAAAGCTGTAGACCATGCCAAAACATTGGCTGTCACAACTGATCCAAAATATAAACAACATCAGAAACAGCATCAACAGCTATTAGAAGAGCTCAGAAATGGAAGCGTTGAAGCACTTTACACTGTGGCACAATCTCTTAACAAACGCAACGTAGGTGAAGATCGGATCACATCTGTCCAGCTTTGGCATCATTTGGCTGACGAGGCAGACCATGTTCCTTCAGCAGTTGCACTTGGATTTTCTTATGCAGAAGTTGATAAAGAGCTTGCATTGAAATATTTTGTGCAGGCATCTAATGGAGACGGTGAAGGCCCACATCAATCATCCTTATATAATGCAGGAAGACTGTTATTGGAACTAAATGAAGCTGCTATGGCATTGGCCTACATTCGTTCATGTGCCAGTGTGGAGAAAAAGTATCCTGGCTACGCAACACCAGCTCAAACACAAACTTGCAAGGAGGCATATGAGCTTCTGTCCAATCAAATCATGACGAAGACTACACCCGGCATTGAGGATGCAACTGAAATGTTCCTCTATGCATCAATCAATGATTTCCCTGAAGCCAATACAAACGAATTTACCAAGTGGACCAAAGCATTGGAGTTTTTGGAAATGTATGCAGCATTGGTGCGAGAGGAAGATGGAGCAGCTGGTGATGACGCAAACAAGAAAGCGCGAGCGTTTGTGACGTACCTCTTGTCAGCACAAGAACAACTGCTGTCATTACAGAAATCCAGCAAAAAGTTATCTGAGCTACAAAATTATTTGATTGGAATAATATTGGGTAGAATTCAGGTGTTAGTTACAGCGTCTACCGAGACAGGACAGGGCGAATTGTAGGTAATTCATGTAATATTCTAAACAAATTATGGATTGTGTGTATCGAAAATCTCAATCGCCCCTCCGTATTCGTCGGAAGAAGAGTCGATTGCATCTGTTCGATAAAAGAAAGTTTAGTAAAAATGTGTAAGATATATCGGGAATATAATGTTCTTCATTCGATCAGTGGTGATGATTACTTGGTTCAATCTCACTAACGAATTATTCATTGGACGATGAAAATCTCGACGCATACCAGCTCACGCACCGTCCTATACACACTGCTTGCAACTTGCCACAGTTTATCACCAGTGGTTTGATCAGTTTCCACATTGCCTGCATTAAAATCTTCATTCCTGTTGCACCGCCCGGGAGAAATGTCACCAAATACCATAATAAGCACATCAGTTGCAATATTGAAGCCCCTAGAACTAGTACATACCCCTTGTAGCCCCCGGATGTGAAAGTCAAATACAACGTTAAAAACATGGAACCCAAATACACCACAGTAAAATGAGCCCGATCCGGTGCCAACATACTCAATAAATGCTCCTGTGGTCCTTTTAATATTCCGAAGCTGGCCATGAATGTAATACTCCCACATGTAAAGCTCAATGCAAATTTCTGTGGTCGGACAGTCAACAGTGGGATACCCACGAAAAATGCCAGCAAGAAAAATAGGGCTGATAAAAGGAGGCAGATGCAAAATACTTGAAAACGTTGCTGATAATTCATCCCCATAATTTGTTGTGGCAATTGAGCTTCGAGGGAGGATCTCATGGAGGATAGAGATAGACCTGACATGCTGTCGGGGAGGAAGGATTGGGACTCTACATCTCCTCCTTCATTGGAAGATGCAGCTTGATTCTGCTTCTGCTTATCGTACCAATCTCCAAAGGATGACATGGTGATAATGAATATGGTATTATGAGGACAAAGCTCAACAAACTTTATTTGATCCTGAACACATTCAATCCTAACAGGGAGTGACAAAAACAAGGGACTACCCTGCAGGTAAAAAGGCCCAACGAGATAACTAACAGAACAGTTAACAGAACAGTTAGGATCACTTGAGAACTTGAGAGGCATAACTTCATGGGCCTGTTTGCATCAGCCGCCCAGGGATCTAAAAGGACCTATCTACTTTCTTGACTTCCACACGTGGATCGTCCACGCCCGGCACCCATCGCCCTAAAAGCCTGTCGCATCGAATTGACAAAACAAGGGACTTTCCTTTGAAGGAAAAGAGGCCCATCAGATAGTAAATCCATAGGGCCTTTGTTGAGATATCGAAATGGTGCTTCCTGCCTCATCCGTCCCGACACACATCATACCATACTTGTGGGAATTGTTGTACACTCACTTTCACCCATAAAACACTGATGATCAGGCAGGGCGAAGCGATAATTCTTCTCAATATTTGAATACATCCAACCATGACGAAAAACGATAGCGACGATCTCTTATCACTTTTCCATCTATCTACCGGTGATCTCATCGATCAAACACTTGCCCTCCTGGGACAAGAAAATAGCCCTCACTACAAGTGCCGAGACTACCTCCGCAATGCAAGTCGCTCTGGAGTCTCCGCCGATGCAAGAGCCAAGGTTGCCCGATGGTTGGCGGATATCGTTGACTACTTCTCTCTGCAGCGGCAAACTGTCGCAGTTGCAATGTCTTACGTCGATATATTCCTCTCTCTACGGAATGTAACAGCAGCATCTGAAGCACGCCGAAGTGTCACCAAGTTCCAACTCGTAGCGTTGGTCTGCTTAAGCATTGCTACAAAGTCCTTGGAGATTGCTCACCTCGACATTGAGACATTGGTTAGTGTTAGTCAAGATTGTTACTGCGCCGATGACATAAGGGAGATGGAAATGATCGTCCTGAATGCTCTACAGTGGAGACTCTGTGCACCAACAAGTTTACCTATTGCTCATCGTGCCATCGCACTTCTCACCAAAGTTGTCCCACGTCTCGCATGTGGAGTAAACAATCACAACACTGTCACCTCATGTCTTGTAGAGTTTACAAGACTTCAACTGGAACTAGCCGTGACAGATTATACTTCCTCCGTCCTCCGTAAGCCATCCACAGTGGCGCTGGCATCAGTATTGAACTCGATGGAACTCTTGGACTTCGATAATAGAGAAAAAAGAGCTTTCAGTCGAGCCATGACCGTTTTGACTGGTCTTGATATCCACTCTATGGATTTTGTAGAATCTCGTCAAGAATTGAATGAAGTCTTCGACAGACAATCTGAGGTTGTCATGAGTCGTGCTGATAGAAGCAGAAGTAGTAGTAGATGTAGCAACACTTCCTCCTCCTCCGCATCGACTGCTGCCTCTACATCTGCATCCTCTTTTGCTTCATTATCTCACCATGGCCCTTCCTCACAAATAGGTGTTGATGAACCAATGCACACTCATGAACCGCTAGCTAGAGATAAGTCAAAAAGAGGTGTTGGCAATAAGTGCACTCGCAAACAATCGTATGCTTTTGAGTTCTTCCAAGTATTTGTTCATTCGAGAATATGACCACGAAGCATTAGAAACGCAATTTGCTGTTGCAATATCAACACTTTTTAGACCGATTCTAAACTAACAACGATTCAAAATTAACAGATAATCAAACAAACCATTCGAAAAAATAGACAATAGGTACACAAGCAGAACAGTAAAGACACAAGACAACGAAACTACTCTCGTTTGCGTCGTAAAGAGGGCCGCCAGCATCACATTGGGCCTACTTGTCGTTTCTAGTGATGCCCACATCGGCGCCATCTGTTGCTAGTGACCGAATAAAGTTAGTATGGGATAGTAAGAAGAAGAAATGAGCCGGCTCAGGCAGTCATCCCACCCATCGAAGACACTACTATCTTGTAAGCGTCGCGAAGAGGGCCAATAAGGAATTTGGGCTGGCCGCCAGCACCACGTTGAACCATCATATCGTATCTAGTGTTGGGAGAGCGGGAAAGTAGCTACTATTACGTAGTCCCAACTAGAGATACCCAACG
>JALLBJ010000678.1:0-14655 GCA_036940105.1 Skeletonema potamos | reverse complement strand
CTAGACGCCCTAAGGTTTGAAGCCTCAGCCCACCACCAGGCAGGGTCATGCACACTGTCGATATCTCACTACCACAGACCGATCTACATTAAAAAAGAGAAGGGGTTGCAAGCCAGCTCCGAAGAGCTGTGAGCATTGCAGATTTTCTAATCTGAACATTTTACTTTAACACTTTCGTTTTCTTAGCTGCTGCTTAAGCATCAATAGTCTCAGTTTCGAGACCCTTGAAACTGGCAACTTGAACATGTTCGACAAGAGTGTAAAGCTTCTCGTCGGCATCCTCGTCTTCGTTTCTCTTCCTGCTCAAACGAACACGGATGCGCTTGGGTGGGTTTCTAACACCTTGCGACCAAACGTACTTGTTCACATCGGTGGAGATTCGGACATCCTTGGTTCCCATGGCCTTCTCAGCGAACTTCTTGATTTCCTTGATGGCCTTGGGTGTCTTCGACTTGAAGGTAGTCTTGTGGGTGCGCTTGGCGAGGTGGATTGTGTAATCCCTGGTGACAAGATCGGGCTTGGATTTAGGAGCCATTTTGAGTTGTGTAACAAGATATATAAACTGCGAGGTAGAAAGATGAGGAAATTAAGTGAGTTATTATTGGAATAAGAATAATGGAAACGACAATACAAAAATGCTACCAAAGCAGGACAAGGAGCATTGATCATCGGAACAAAAGATGCTATTCTATACAATCCTGAGAAGACGTGGGGATTCAAGACCCAACACAAAGTCTCCCTCCTCCCTGAGTCCTAGTATGTCATTTTAATTTATTTTCGACCATAGCAGAATAGTACAACACCCAACGATGATGAGCTGCTACGGCACTCCCCGACATGATCGTACTCACCAACAAAAGGTGTGTTTGTAACGTTGTGGACGAAGGGGGATGAGAGCGAGAGAGAGGGCTCCCCTCTGTACAGAAGTCACGTCGGAAACAGTAGGGATGGTTTTTGGATTGATCTTTTTAAGAACTCAGTAAGTGGTAGAGGAAAGCCTTCTCGGAGAAGAGGGGGGAAAGCGTCGAGAGTTGTTGACTCGACTAAACCACTTTGGATATGTTCTATCCAAAGTGGGTACTTTTCGTGCCCACGGCCAACAGCCAAGAATTCTGAAGAATAATTTCAATTTCGTTCGTGTCGTTGCCAACAACAACCCCTTGCTACCATAACGTTGCACCACCATCACAACTTCTAAAGATAAAGAGATGACAGCCCTTACGAGATCAAAAGCTAACACTTGCAATGGAACTCCCCTCATAGATGAAGATACGTCACAATCTGAACCTTTCTTGTCGTCAACCTCAGAGGATGAAGCAAAAAAACGTTTCAATGCGTCGGTTGCTGCCGGCATCGACTTTTTCGTGCATCGTGGTATGGGACGTGATCGAGCTTCTCGAGAGCTCCTTAACATCATTGCCGATGGTTGTTCTCCCGATGAAGAAGAAGTGAGTTGATTTTACGTTGCATATTCTGTGGTATCAGTGTTTATCCAGCTGCATGGATGGGGAAATACGCTTCATACTTTTTTCAATATTCCGACCTGGGCGAGCTACAGACAATACGCTCTCGAAAACACTTGTCGCCCTTCTCTATGAACCTTTCCGTCTATCTTTGCTCATTTTCATTCCGCTCTCTCTTTACGAATATAAATAGATCTTTAAAGTGATGGAAACACGCGGCCTTAGTTTTGACGATGCAACAAGAGTGATGACAGTGGCTGCAGCATTTAACGTTGCCCGCAACAATGGGGCGACAACTGAAGCAATCGACCAACTAACATCAAGATTGAACTCCTCCAGGTTAACAATCAACACAGAAATCAGATCATCCTCGCATGCATCTTCTGCACCTATCTCTTCTTCTCCCAACAAACAATCTGCACATATCACGCGAAAAGACTGCGCCGGTGCCATCTCGCCCACGGCTTTGACGAAAAAGAATATACAATCAAAAGGAAAGAGCGACAAAGCCAGCCGGACTGCCCCAAAAGGGAAAAAGCGTGCTTTGGCTGAAAAGGCAGCAACGACTCAAGCGAGGACAGAAGACGCTAACAAATCATCAGCTGATATCGAGGTAAAGGAGAAATTGTTGAACGCGAAGTTAAAGGATAACAAAAGAGCCAAGTCCCCAGAAGTGAAGCCAAGGGCGAAGCGGGCGTCCGTGCAACAATTAGATGAATCCCAACCCAAGAAGAGAGTGCGGGCATCGTCAGACGCTGCATCGTGCTCAACTAATGCTTAAATTGTTTCCGCACTCCGCACGGCGTCCTCCGACGACCTACGTCAGCACTCATTGGCAATTGGCACCCGACCCGGCGGAAGGGAATCGAAAATACAGCGATTAAATGCGGAAAGGAACAAAGAATCGGATAAAGTTGTGGTAATGTAATACTAGTAAATCTGACGTGAAGTGTATCAGAAGTAGAATCTTCCTCTTCTACGAAAGACAATTGTGGATTCAACATGATTCCACATTGCCCGTGTACCGAGGAACACAACAACATTATGTATTCTCACCAAATGTACCTCCCGAAACCAACCAAGAAGCGTGCCACAGGATCCTTTGGGAGGGCACGCTTCTCCTTGAGCACGATCGGCGAAGAAAAGGCGTCACTGAAATCATTCTTCCTTATCCCATGACATGTGATCATCACCTTTTTGGGTTCTTTACCCTCGGCAGTGATATGAATGCAGACTGGAAATGCATTATCCTTTGGAGTAATCACCGTTCTCTTCAATTTCTTTTTAGCGCTTTTATCGGCGTTGGTCTCGCCCGTGCTGGTTTTGGGCGTGATTATCAAACGTGGTACACCGATGGATTCAAATATGGTGATTTGCCTGCCACCTCGTTTGCGAGATTTTCCTTTGCTGTCAGCGCCGCTTGCATGTCCTTTGGTGGATTTGGCATCGACTTTCTTCTCCAATTTGGAGTTACTCTGGCGTTCGTCATTGCTCTCGGATTCTTCGGAGGACAGGAGTGGGATTCCCTCGTCACTTGCTGAATACTTCTTAGCCTCTTGTGGAGTGATAAAGTCGGCCTTTGGTGGAGTATCGTTGATGGCCATTAGCGTTGGCATTTTACTTTGAGTTTGTCTCGGTGGTGAGCGCAAGGGGAAGTGAAAGTGAGGAAAATCGGCCAAAAGAACTCGACCAACGAAAGGGACAAGACGAGACAAAATCTCCATGTAAACACATAACCGAAACGTAGAGAATTGGTAGAAACAGAAAGATTGACATTATTTATATATGTTTCTTATGTATAAGTTATCAATTGTTACAATCTTGACTTATGGCATTGAAAATATCGGACAAGAGTGAACGAGAGAGTTCTCGCGTCCTCATACTTCATATAGCGTGGCAACAGAGAAGCAATGCGCTTTACTGGCCTTCAGCAGCAACCGCCTCGGGAGCAGCAGCGGCCTCTGTGGCAGATTCCACATTCTTTTCCTCAGGCACGGCTTCCTCAGCAGCAGTCGTGTAGACTACCTCTTCTGCGGCTGCCTTCTTTGGAGGAGAACCATCCTTGGCAGGGTCGGCTTCAGGGCTCTCCTTGCGCTTTTCACCTGTCTGCTCGTTGGCCAGTGCACCAGTCTTGGTTTCCTCCTCCATTGTGGCTTCCGCAGAAGGTGCAGGTGCAACCTCCTTTGGTACGTCAACATCATCATCCGACTTTGCAGGCTCTTCGGTCTCCTTGGGAACGTCGTCCTTGGGAGTCTCAAGGACTACTTCCTCGGTCTCTTTGGAATCCTTGGATGGTTCTTCAGTCTCTTTGGACTCTTCTCCTTGAGCCTCGTCGGATTGGGGTGTTTCCTCCTCCGGCTGCGTTACACCAACACGAGATAATGAAGCGCACGATGATTGTTAGAAGCAAGACATGACAAGGAATTGGGGCCTTGGTATTGGTCATTTTCATGTAATTATATTATTCATTATTGAGAATCACCCATTATAGCAAGGAATGACCACAAAATACAATAAAAACAATGCGGCGACATCCTACGGGAATGCAATTGACATTGCGCCGGCTCACCTTGGTCTCCTCCTCCTTCTCTTCGGCGGGTGCATCGGCAGCCTTCTCTACCTCTTTCGTGGGATTGGCCTCAGCAGGGACGGTGGCGGCCTCGGGGGCGACAGCTTTGGTTTCATCAGTGACGGACATGGTGGATAATGTCAGAGAGCTTCGACGTTATTGTGGAAGAGTGTTCCGATAAAATTGTGAAAGAGAGATGTTCGAGCCTGAGCGAGACTAGAGGAGAACGAAGACACTCTTGCTCCGTGACCCACGTAGCGGCCCTACTAATTCCGATGGCGGGAGACCATCCCCTCAATCAAACCAAATGGCAAACTAACGGAAGCAAACGGAGCATAAATATGAGGTCCATATCATAGCCGCACGCCAGTTTGAAGTAGTTGTCAAAACAACAACTTCATAATAACATATTGTGTAGCTGATCTATCCATCTCATAAGTAGTAACTTATCCTAAGTAACAATGGCTTCCTTCATACGCAAAGATGGCATGCCAATGAAGGACCCATACGAAATTCTTGGGATTGAATCCACCGCCTCCGAAGCAGACATAAAAAAGGCTTACAGATCATTGGCGCTGAAACTCCACCCTGACAAACAGTCGGTGACTCTAACAGATGCGCAGCGTGAAGAACTTGACAAACGTTTCCATGAAGTGAAAGATGCCCGATCCTTTCTTTTGGATGCTGAACATGCACAAGCTAAGAAGAAGTACGATGCGAATTTGGAATCGGAGCGATTGCGTCATGCCGAAGAGCAGCGTAGGGAGCAGACAATGTCCTCACGTAGGAAACGTATGAGGGATGAATTAAAAATGAGAGAGTACCTGGCCAAGTCACCCGCTGGAGCATCTTCTGATGGTGTATCATCAACTAATGAAAATAGATTTGATGTAGATCGCTTGCGGAGGGAGGGAGAAAGGTTGAGAGAGGAATATTCGAAACGAGAAGCAGAAGTAGATGCCGAACGCAAACAACGTATGGCGGTAGAGCGTGCTACGAAAAAGCTAGAAAAAGAAGATAAACAGGTGAGACTAAAGTGGAGTCGAAAGAAGGTGGTTGGGGGTGTACATACCAGAGAATCGCTTCAATCCATTATGCATGATTTTGGGGCAGTAGAGGAAGTAGAAATGCTTGGTAGCAAGGGGAACGCAGCATTGATTACATTTAGAGATGAATCTAGTTGCAAACCATGTGTGGACGCTTACAAAACAAGTGATACAATGCGTGCAACATTCGTGGGGCGACGGAAAGTGGATGATACTCGACACGGCAGCCAAGATGTGGTAGATGACGGTCCAACATCAAGAATAGGAGGTGTTGAAAAATTGGACGAACGAAAGTTGCGTCAGGCGGCAGAAAGGGAGAGGCTAATGCGCAAAATGGAATTAGAAGAGGAGGCTGAGGGCGAAGCAAGTGCAGTGTACAAGCAATCCGAATTGTTGTCATCTAAACAACCTGCTCGAGAAAAGTTGTCGTCATCGTCGTTATTCCCACCCTCTTTTCCTTACATTCCAGAGAACAAAACTCTTTTACCTTTTGAGCTGCTTGAAAAGTACGAGAAAGAGATATTTGGTAGAATAGATCTCATTACAACAGAAAATGAATAATAAACATAAACATAAGAAACAAGTGACTTCAGATTTATGATTTTTTCATTCCCACTACTGTTCATCTCCCCCCATAGCATACTAAGAGTCAATCACTCTTCGACGGTGCATCAATGTCGCGATGATTTTGTCAATGCAATCTCTTCATCCGGTTTATCAGTCTTCGGCTCTACTTGCAGCGGAGTCTCTGGGGGAGACGCATCAAACGTGTAATTGCAAATTGATATAACAACAATAACTCCAGCGATGCACATGATATTTGTCAAAGGGCCACCCAAAATGTAGTGATCCAACGCTGCTGATAGTACGATGGCTCCAGTTGTCGCAAGTGTCTTCAAGATGGAATCACCGTGCTTGATTGACAATGCAACCAACATCCCTCCAGCCGCCCCCAACAATGCTAAAATACCTGCGACAACTGACCACCCTCCGAAGTATCCAGCAACGCCACCGTCTTCCCATAACATGAACATGACGTAAATTGGGATAGATCCAAATGCCAGCTGGTAGTTCCTCTCCCAGATGCCAAGTTGTTCGGCATCAGTCTTAATCACCTTCTCAAAATAAATGGAAGCAAATCCGCTCAAAGTGACTTCAATCAAAACTGCAGCTGTTCCCAACATGACATTTCCTCCCTCTGGGTTTTTGCTATTGTCGTCCCTATTCCAAATTGGTTCTGAGAAGAGGAGTACTCCCATCATGAGTGAAATCAATGCTCTCCACTTGGTCATACTGTACGATCGATTCAACATAACGCTGGAACATGTAGCTGTAGTCAAAATTTTGAGTTGAGCAAATACTGTGAACATACCGGCGGAAATATTGCGTAACGAAACGAACGATAGAATATTCATTGCTCCGTAAATACAGGCAAGGACTGCCATTTTGGATGAACGCTTCAAGAGATATCTCAATTTGGGCATAGCCTTTTCACCCTGGCTCAGTTCGGATGATATTTTGTATGCAGAATAAAAGAACTTAATAATTTCTCCCACGAGTAATACTTCATACTGTGGATGGATGGAGTGGTAGATTATATGTGAGATGATGCTGTTTGATTTTGAACAATCACGTACACAGCGCTGATGACCATAGTATACGTTGGTAGAAGAACTCTGTCAACTTCATATGTGTTTCCTCACCTTTGAATAGATTTCCTTAAGTACTCCTTGACTGTAACGTCTCAACACAGTGAACAACGTGTTTTGCATGCATAGCAACAACAGCACAAAGAGCTTTGTGCTGTTCATCATTGATTTGAACACCATGATTTTCGATTTCTTCGCTATATCTGGATCCTCCGTTGTTTCTTCTTCAACAACTCGTACGCGGCCGCTGCTATATGTTCTTGTCCTTCGATGATGACCTGGCATATAAAGCAAATGCACTGCAGCACGAATATTTACTCTATGGCACGTGATCACGTGGTGTACATACAATGACTCTTAAATATTGACATGACATATCAGTGTACCTCATCCCTCATCCAGCCCCACCCGTCCACAGCGTGAAAATGACTGTGTGATATGACCGCCGAATAAACCTCGAACAATACATAATTGTAGGTATATGGTACTCCAATCCGTGGGCGCCAGGGATAGGTCTGTCCCCTCGCAGACCCTGACGCATAATAGTTCGGTCCTTAATAGGTGTTGAGAGTTATTACAAATCCCTCCTCCATACCACCAAAACAACAACGGCAACAAGATGATTCATCAGCTATCGCTTTTCTTGGTTCTATTGGTGGCGACGAAGATACAATGCTTTACAATAACAACTTACCGCCATTATTCACTGATGACAAAATTACACGCAGAAAGCAGTAATGGCGTTCAACTTGTATCTCTGGCAGGCCTAGGGGACGACCACGAAGCTGTTGGCGAGAATATGGCCAAGTCTGTAGCGGCATGGTTAGACGAAGAATGGATGCCGCAAGAGATTCACATCAAGATGGGTATCAGTGTAAAGAATACATACATTCAATGCAGAAGCAATGGTGTGGATGACGTTGCGGAAATCATGACACAAGTAACTGATGATCTCTATGAGAAGTGGGCCGAGTATAATGCCGATGCTTTCGTCAATGCTTGGGACTTGGGCAATTACGTGGCAGATTACTTAATAGCGAAATCAGGATCTGAAACATGCGGGTGCTCAACCAAAATTGTAGAGTAGCTGGAATACGACAATCTTTAGATTGTAACAATCTTTAGATTGAAACAACCCCCTCTCTCTGTTGCAAATCCATACTCTCGACTGTCAAAAGGTTATGGAAGGGGGGTATTTCGTGAAACAATCTGCTTCACCAAACGAGTGAAGTAACGTTCTCCAGAAGAAGGAATCACTGCCACTACATTGCAGCTTACTTAATTTAATCTCTCTCTCTCTTAAAAGAACACGTTGATTATTGAAAATGATTATTTACTTCCGCTGCGCAACAGTAGGAAATGGGTTACTGTCATCATCTGTTTCTCCACGTCTCCAGAGAGTCATCTTTCTTCCAAATTCATCATCTTTGCTCCTTATCTCTGGTGTTTTGTTAATTGTGACACGACCAGGATTTTTGTTGCGTTTACCTGCAAACGTTGGCACCGGTGGTGGCTGCTTAAAATTCTCCGGGAAGTTTTGATTGTAAATATCATAACCAAACTTTTGTAGTAACGTTTCATTGGATTGCTGTTTCTTGGTTTTATTGACACTGGATATGCTTGCAAACTTGCTGGTGTTGTTGTTTCTATTTACCTCCCCTGATGCAGCGACATCGTGCATATGAGTTAGAGTGCTTTCAGAGTAGCGGTTTTTGCGAAGCGTCTTGCCGATACTTAGGATGCCTCCACTCGAACTTCGTGGTTGATATGATCCAAGGTTGGAAGTGCTGCCGGAATCCTTGTGGTTGGCCGCTGAAGACTCTTGGTTGTTGGACTTGCCAAGGGCGTGACGAATTCTCCACTTCCAAAAGCTATCCAGCAAGCTTTCACCATTTCCATCCTCCTCCTTGAGAAACGCAATAACTCGTTGCATCTCACTTTCCGGGTCCAAAACTAAATCTTCATATCTTACCACTAATAGCGGCACACCCTCTTTCTGACATACATCCAACCAGTAATAGTGAAATTCGCACCATATTCGTATTTCGTGCCTGGCTAGGCTTTCAAACTTGTTTGCATATTTCTTGTATACAGATTCGTCCAATGAAGTGGTGTGAGTATTGGTGCAACAGAGGTTCCAGTAAGAATCAATAGAATCGTAGGGGTTGCGAATAAGTAGCAAAACTCGGCTAGAATTGACTGGTTTCCAACCACTACGTTCAGGGAAATGTGTCTTAACAATCGACAAGGAGGGATCGTATGCTGTGTGGAGAAGATTCATATGTGCGCGCGATGGCTGCTTTGATTGTTCATGCGTGCCTTCATCAATGGCTTTACCAACAAGACCCTCTCCAACAAGATCATACTGCATTGCCAAACTCTTTGACAGTGTTCTGTCAGGTCTAGTGTCTGAGCCAGTAACGATTGATGTAGTTCTTTCCAGTAAGGTTCGGAGTAGAGTATTGCCACTTCTAGGGTATGATGTCAGTAAAACTACCCCAGGCCTGAACGCATTGCCGCTGTTATTACTAATTGCGATTGTATTATTGATCTTACTCATGCTGGGACGCAAACAAAAGGGCAATTGAGCTGTGCGTTTGCTTTGGTTGGTTTGCTCCAGCTTGTTCTTTGCTTCGTGCACGCTTCCATATTGGTCAAGGAAACGTAAAAGTTCCAAATGTGCAGGCCATACTTTGACTTCTATCCCTTTCTTTTGTTTCGCATCATGATTAACCTGCAAAATTGTCCATTCTTCGACGGCCAGCTCATCAGTGGATCTTCCGTACATGTAGCATGATTTTTTTGTCGCATTTTGTGCTGGTTCATTTCTACTAGAATTTTTCTTCGCCCAGAGAATTCTTCGTCGTAATCGTTTCGTGTTCAATCTATCCAAGAGAGTAACCGGATCTTGTATCGGCAGCACCAAAAATCTATACTTCTCTATAATTGCAATACACGAACCATCGTCAAGCTTGTAGTGGTAATGGTGACAGACTTGCCTTGGAACACGAAAAAGTGGTAATATTGCGTAGGCGAACCGTTTTGTGGTAATGAGTAAGGACAGTGCATCTCTGTTATGTGGTTGGATAGGATGTGAAGTTTTTTGATCTGACGCAGGCGGCGTTTGCTGCAGGTAAGATAGGATAATAGATATTGTATGCCGCCGTAGATTAGATAGACAAGGTGTCGATGTTTCCATTGTGGAGAACAATACTATCGATCGGGGCTATGGTACCATACGGCGCGGGGCTTCATCATCTGTCAAATTCATGTGGTTGCGGGTGCGTGTGGTATCTAGAGGCGTGGGTATGCTATGTATCTACGACAGAAAGGAAGACAGAGAGCGGAGCAAGGAAAACTTGCCACCACTCGCTCCATGATACTAATCGCATCGATGTTATGAGGGTGCTCCTCAAAGCCAGGTGCGCCATGTGCCAGTTGTTGTTGTTGTTCTTGGTAAGTTGATGGTATCTCAAAATGAACATGAGAAAATAACGGCGCCGATAAACAAGGTCTTCGATTAGAACTGACAATCAAATCAATCGCCATGTTGAGAGGCTGGGATAACCCCGTAGGCACAGAAAACTCACCTGAGGCATCAACTGCACCTAATGAAAAACAGGACGAACTGCATCAGGAACAATCTTCATCTGGGAAAGAGGCTGGGATTTTAAGAGAGTGGGTAGATGCTAACAAAGAAGAAAACACGGAAGAAGAAGAGGACGAGTTTGACGAGATTGGCCTAGATCCTTTTACACCTTCTGGAGATACATCCAGCCTCAGTGGCTGGAGCATTGCACCTGGCGCTGTTGACAGGAAAAGCTTCAATGTACCATATGATTACGACAATGAGAATGGCTCCTCATTTTCAGAACGCACTTCGACGTCGCCGCGAGCAGGACGGTCTACGAAAACTTCTTTGACTCTGTCCAAGGATGACAGAGATCAGACTCCTTCGCCCGGTGCGACAATGTTCGATGACATTGATCTCGAGGCTTTGGCTGACACATTACCGTCGCCTTCGAGCAACCAAGATAGTAACAGCAGAAACTACAAAGGTGCATGGACTAAACGTTTTCTTCACGAAATTCATGTCAATCCAAGTTTCAAGTTCAAACTCATCGTCAGTGGCTCTGTTGTACTGGTTGCTGCTTGCCTCGTCGCTATTGCTGCCACCCTTTCTAGTGGTGAAAAGACCAAAAATATTCAGGGTGGACCCGTCAGTAGTGTTGGGACTCCGGTCGTTGTTTATACTGAAACGCAAGAACCTACGGGCTTACCAGCTCATTTGCATATATCAAATTCTTCTGTCTCTCATTCAAATAAACCTCCGACTGGTTCTCCCTCGTATGTGCCAACTTTTCAATCGACCTCGACACTTGTACCTACAGTGAATTCAACACCTGCACTAACTACCGCCTCACCATCGTCTCATCCGAATACATCGATACCTACTTATGAGCCTTCGATGAGCCCTGTCACCTTCAGTCCCACCATTGATTGTGATGACACAGACGGACAGTGGATGACGTACAATGATAAACTACGCGACTGCGTCTGGCTCGACAATGGCCAAAATGGTGCTGAATCAGCCAGGAAAGATATGAATTGTTTGGATAGCGAATTGGGAGAAAAATGCCGTTACACATGTCGCATTTACAATGGCTGCATGGAATACTTGCTCTCTGCCATCACAGACTTTACTGAAACTTATGATATTTCCATCGGTGATTCGTGTGCTGATAAGGATGGTCTATTCTTGTCCCACGGAGGCGTTATAAGAAATTGCACTTGGATTAATGAAGATCCATTTACTGCCCCGTTGAAAAAGAATCTAAATTGTGGTACTCCCGACGTTGAGCGAACAGAACTCGGTGCAATGTGCCCAGCCACCTGCGCCGGGTACAACGACTGTCAAACGACGGAGACGGGTGACATTGTGAAGGTGGAACGTGATCCAACCGAGATAGTGCAACAAAATCTGACTGTAATGGTGGATGATGTCCGTTGTGTGGACGAAGATGGATCGTGGCTGAATCATATGGGAAATTTTCGACAGTGCAGGTGGTTCTTCACTGATGAATTGGAGGTTGCAGAGAAGAAAAGGCTCAATTGTGGTGTCACAGAAATTGGCCGCAGATGCAAGGAAGCATGTGACTGTGGCAAACTAGATAAAGGTTTAGTGGATGTCTCCTGGTCAGGGTCAGAGGCAGAAGAAAGTTATGAAGAAGGCTTGAGAGAGAATGCAAATGACGAAAAAGAAAAATGCGAGGACGAAGAAGGGGACTGGATGAACCACGAAAACAATCTCAGGCAGTGTAGATGGCTTGACATTGACGCAGAAATCAACGCTGATGCGAAGAAGCTGCTCAACTGCGGCTTCATGGACGTTCCGCCGACAGAGATTGGTCTTAAATGCAAGCAGACGTGTGGATGCGGTAAGAATACGCCTCTGGACACTAGAACAACTTGTGAAGACAAGAAAGGCGAGTGGAAAACAAGTGATGGAGACAGAAGGACGTGTGAGTGGATGGATCGACAGTTTCCAATGGAGCGAAGAGAACAGAACTGTGGCAAGACAGAGATAGGTGTGATGTGCCAATGCAAATGTGCAGAACCTTTTCAGGACGGAACTGCGCTAATCCAAGATGCGCAGGACATGACGGGTGTTGGGTACTTTATTCCATTATCTGAATCCCCCACCCCAGCGCCTGATGATTCGTTACGGAAGCATCATGGTCGTCTTGATGAAACTGGCAAGATCCTGACCATCATTGCAATGGCAGACGCTACAGTCTCGAAGCGGAAGGAGAGAGAAAACTTTGGAGATTCCATTAGGTTGTTTGTAGACAGCAGTCTAGATGCTGAAATGCAAGCCCTGATTCTGTTTGATCTTTCTTATGTCGAGCAAGCAATTAGTTCAATCGGCAGAGCCATGCTGCATCTCTATGCCAGACGAGGTTCATCTTTTGGTGGAGTGGAGTTCAGAAAAATGTTGAACACTGACTTCAGGCAAGGTGCCCTTACATGGAATAATATGCTTGGAGACGGAAAGAATGAGCCTACTATTGCGTTCTTAGATCAAGTAGCTGATGAGACTTGGTATGAAGTCGACGTGACTGCAGCAGTAAAGGATGCATTTTTGAATGCCGAAGACCGACTTGGTATCAGGATTGTTTCCAGCGAATCAAACTTCTCATTTGCATCGAAAGACACAGATCGGTTTCAACCAGCGCTTGAGATTGATTCGAGAACAACGCAACCAACAAGTACCCCAACGCCTCAACCAACCCCCTTTCCGACAGAGAGTCCTGTTATCACGCTAGATTGTATGGATTCTAAAGGATTCTTTGTTGCTCACACAGGAGAGTCGCAACCGTGTTCTTGGTTCGAAGTTGGAAACGGCGAACAAAAGAAAGAGCTGAATTGCAAACAAAACAGTCAAGCGGCTTTCTTTTGTCAATCACAATGTAGTGCCTACAATGGCTGTGATGCAATGACCTGTGATGACAAATCAGGTAGCTACAAAAGTCATACTGGATGGAGGGAGCAGTGTGATTGGTTACTGACGGGAGCTGGCACGTTAAAGCTCGAACAGAACTGTGGAACTGTTAAAAATCCAATTACAGAACTGGGCAAACGTTGCCAGGCAACATGCTCTAATTACAATGGATGTGGTGTAAACACATACAAAGCATAAAAACAATTCATACTAAAACAATCAAAATTGGAAATAAATTATAGTGTATGCTACTATCAATTTATAGAATCATCTGGTACTACTTCATCAACATTGCTCCCCCCCAATGAACAACGTGCGTCATGTAGAGTTGTCCAATGTGGTTCGCGCAAACAGCCCAAGTTCAACCTCACACTGACCCCTACGAGGTTGTGGTGTCGCTGCTACATGAGATGACAGCTTGAGGTGGTTGGTATATGTTTGCGCCCACCCTATACAATGTGTAATTGGTCACAAGCACCGGCTCAAGCAGATTGTTTAAACAGCGCTACGTACGATATGGTGGCCCAATGTGGTGCAGGCAAGCCCTAATTATTGGACCTCACCCTACTTGTGGTGTCCCTGCTACATGAGAAGGGGGCTTGAGACGGTTGGTTTATGTTTGTGACAATCCCATACAATGTGTAATTGGTCACAAGCACCAGCTTAGGCAGGATGTAAAATCAAAACTCATATGAAGCTCACTCATATATTATGTGTCAATAACTCTATCGCTGGCGTTGGTTTCGATAGTTTATTCGGGCCCGCGGCGCTGAAGTGTTGCTGTGACGGACAGACGTAGGAGGTTTACACGGTAGGTACACGGCCGAGGCTTCGTTGCCCGCGCGCGCCTATTCCCTCTCATATCTAGCATACCATCTTCGCCTTTGTGAATCTCGAAGTGCAGCAGTGCAGCAACATGCAACATGATGATGTGAAGAATGAAGCTGCTGCGGCGGATGACGTGAGTCAGATGATACCAAAGGCAGCAGCAATGCCAGTTGCAATGTTATCTTGAGTTACTATTGGGAAGCTGCTCACCTTGTGTCTCTTGTGATGCCATCCTTGTTGTGTGCGGGGCAGACAGAGAGAGTAGAAGACTCCTCAACAATCTGTTCAATCAAAAGCAGACACGCACCCTAGGTAATCAGATCTTTCTTGCTCTGTATCTCAATTGCAATAAGCGTGATAGTTGAGAATTGAATAGGTAAATTTTATGTGTTTTGGCATTGATTAGAGTAGACAGGTCCTTTTTAGGTAAGTAGATATATCTAAACTGATTAACTTTGTATTTATTTATTTGGATAGTACGTCGATAGTGGCTCCGCTTTGCTGCACAGCGTTCGTTTACCCTTGGGTGGTGTGATGGATGTTGAAGGTTGTTGTGGTGTTGAATTACTATTGTATTGGGGCGGCGACAGGAGATTAA
>JALLBJ010000676.1:0-14685 GCA_036940105.1 Skeletonema potamos | reverse complement strand
TCATTCGCGAGAGGGAGCAGAAGATTGAACACAAATGCCCATTCTGTCGACATCCGAGACCGAAATCGGAGGAAGAGGTCGATCGGAATATAAAGAAAAGAGTAGAGGCGAATGATCCAGTTGCACTACGAGAAGAGGGTAAGACACGCGACAAGGAAGGAGACTACAGAAGCGCATTCGAATATTTGTCAAAGGCAGCTGAGTTGGGCGATATGTCAGCGCATTATGAATTATCATTTATGTATCGTGATGGGCAAGGTGTTGAAAAGGACAAGAAAAATGAATTGTATCATTTAGAAGCGGCTGCCATTGGTGGACACCCCAAAGCGAGACATAATCTTGGATGTGCAGAGTGGAACAATGGCGAGATCGATAGAGCAGTGAAGCATTGGATCATCGCCGCCAACCTTGGAGGTGATGCTTCATTGCATTCCCTGAAGTTGGGTTATATGGAGGGAATAGTCAGCAAAGAAGACTTTGCAGCGGCTCTTCGTGCACATCAGGCTGCCGTGGATGCGACGAAAAGTCCCCAAAGGGAGGAAGCAGGAGCAGCTTTAAAAAAACAGGGTGATTAGACTGTCACTTCTATGCGAGCACGTATTCTCATGATTGAGTGAAATAATTATGCCGTTACGTTGCTGTATCTTTCCTTCTACTCGATGTTAAACAAGGTATGAGGATCATTAGAGTTTGAGCAGTCTTTGACTTAAGCAGCTTTGATAGGCTTTTTGAAGAAGAAAAAGTAGTAGTATCGTAGCCCGGGCAGTGACGCCTGATGCTTTTCCCCTGCCTACGGCACACCCATGCAATGAGTTTAGTTCTTTCAACCTATCTATTGAAAGCATAAAATCGGCACACACCTCCCACCTGAACTTGGTACATCCTTCACTGCTATCTACAATTTTTGAGAATGATGAACAGATCCTTCAAAAGATACGTCAAAGTAGCGCATGGAGCGATTCCAAGCGTTCTTACACGAAATATTTTTCAAAGAACTACAAACTTGGACAAACTATCGCATTTCCCAAATGCTCCCCACTCGTAATACCTTTCATGCGCGAGCATGAAGTATTCTACTGACTTGTTGATATCTCCTAGCTCTAAATAGTAGTATGCTGCCAATTCACATGCCAATGCTTCTTCGTGCACGAACTATAAATATGACAAAGAATGAAGAATTTGTGAATGAAGACCGAGAACGTCTCTCATGTAAGCTTACGATGGGAGTTTGCTCAGATCCTCTTACCTTGTGACTTTTAGCTGATGATATAGCCTTGTCGTAATATGTTTTGGCCGCATCAAGATCATTGTTGCAAAATGACTCCTCTGCCTCCAACAAGTACCATTTGTTCTCAAATGTCCACTGGGATGACTCTGTCCATTTCTTCAATGCTAATTTGGATTTGTTGCCCATCTGGTGCCATTGGTGCTCATCTCGCGACTTTCTGACCAGCCAGAAGGACATGAGACCAACGTAAAATGCATGCTGGGCATGCGCGAGAAGCAAATTTGCCCAAGTGTTTCTGATGCAACCTAAGTACTTCGCGATGTTTTCTCTCGTACCATCATATGACCGAAACATAAAGCTGTCGTATGCTTTACGATAGTAGTAGCTTGTCCTGACGCTGGGGTTCGTTGTGATAATGTTCTGTTCCTCAGAGGAAACATGCCTTGGCTCGTCGTCTGTCCCAATCAACTTCGATGCAGAGCGGTGGTGTTGCTGCGTTTGTATCATAAAAATCACCTGATTTCTTTCTCCCATGAACTTTATTGCTTCAGCGATTTTTTCTCGAACTACTTGTAACTTCACCCCAGCGAAGACAGAAATGGAACAACAGAAAAGTAAGTTCACCGCGGCTTGCATGTTATCACCAGATGCCATCGCAGCAGCGTATCCCTCACGAAAATATATCTGTGTAGCTTGGAGCGGCTCAACGTATGCTCTGACTTGCGTGCCAACGCAAATGACCTCACCAGCGCTTTCTCTTGATCCCACTTTGTCCAGTAATGAAAGAGCAAGTTTCACGTAGTGGTAGCCCCTGATGATATCTCCGAGCTTGGCAATGTAAGAACCAAAGTGCACAAACCCTATTGGGGACACAGGGCTCATGCCATGATCTACCGAAAGTTGAATAATTCGTTGCGCCACATACGGAGCTGTTTTGGGCATGATTTGGGTCATCCCTATCTCCAATTTACCCAAGAACTTCAGTGCCATGATCATCGTTGGGTCGGTCATTCGTCTGGTATTCAATATTTCGTCGTCAGTGTAGGCTGACAGTAGGTCTTTCGTCTCTTGTACGCAAGCCGCCATACCACTCGACTCACGCCCTCGCACTTCAATACCTAGCTTCGACAAAATATCGAGTCCCTTTTCAATTGATTCTGGCAGCTTGGATGAAAAGGCTAAGGCACACATTGTGTAATACCTAATGTGAAGCGTATCCTCAAATGATTGAGTCATTCTCAAGACTTGCTGTGATAAAAGTTTCAAGCTGTCGATATCACCATTAGTGAGAGCACATTTTGCAGCCAAGTTGAATAAATCCAAACTCAGGATGTAGTGCTCCTTCCAGTGATTCTTCCGCAGAAAAGAGATGCCATTTTCAAAATATGAGTATGCTGCTTCGAAATCCGACATCTCCATTGCCTTCTTCCCGGCCCTCAAATTGAGATTAGCAATGAAGGGATTCTGCCTCTCGTCTTGAGCGTTAACGGCTTCAGGACCTGCTAAATTAAGTTGCGTCGCTGCAATTAATAGAATGCTGTCGCCTGTTGCGGCAGTGAGAAGTCTGAGAATGCCATCGCTTTCCTCTCCATCTGCCAATGGGGCTAGTGTAATCCCAAAGGTGAAGTGATATCCACATCGATCCAATAAATTCATCATGCCGTATGCAGCTTCTTGGATGCGGTCATGGCTGAAACAATACTGATCATCTTTCTTGTCAAGCAATCCTTCAGTCACAGCTACATCCAGGCTGTCGACTAAGTTTCTACCGAGAGCCCTCTCGAGCAATTCGATCAAAGAAATGCTTAAAGATGCGCCGAAACATGACAAAATGCGAAGTGATGATTTCACATCTTCGGGTAGCTTTCCGATTGAACGTTTTAGGAACTCGGCCACATCGTCGGGCAGCTCTTGGGATGAGATCTTTTCTTCGTCCCACTCCCACCTTCCCCGGTTCAAGCTTGGACGAAGCAGTCCATCCTTGTTCAACGAAAGCATCAGTCGCGAGACGAAGAGTGGATTGCCCTTCGTCTTGTGGTGTATTATACTCGACAATGGCCGAGTACGACGCGGGGACAGACACAAAGTCTCCGATACCATGGTATTCAAAGTATCTTCGTCCATGAAACCAAGTTGGATGTCGGTTACTTTGGCGTTGAGTAGGTCGCTATTACGAATGGCTCTCCAAATTGGAGTAGAGTTGATCGCTCCTTCACGGTTGCACCCGATGAAGAAAAATCGCATGTTGTGTGAGTAGAGGCCACTGGTAAGTAGGAGTTGGTTCACAGCTCCAATGGATGTTGGATCTGCCCACTGCAAGTCATCGAGAAACAAAGCCACGGGGGCGGAAAATGTACTGCATACGACTTCCACAAACTGACACAACAGGTATTGCAGTCGCTTCTTGGGGTTGGTGCAATCTCCATCGTGATTAATGCGATTCGTTGTATCCAGACCTAGAATACTTGCCAAATTAGGTATCAGCTTGGCCAAGTGATAGGCCTCCCTTCCCAATACATTATTCACCTGACGAGCCAACTTTTGCTTCGCCAAAGCAAGTTCACAATTTCGCACTAACATGCCGCAATATTGATCGAAAGCCGCTGCCAACGCGCTGAAGGGTTTATCCTGTTGCAGTTGATCGAACTTGCCAAATATAAAGATTCCACCGCTTGACAACACATACTTCCCGAATTCAAACGCCAAAAGCGACTTGCCCGTTCCAGATTGGCCGGATAATGTTACCAACTCGCTTTCACTTTCACGTGACACTGATCGCCGGTAAGCATCTATGATGGTTGATAGCTCGGCCTTTCTACCAAACACTTTGCCACCAAACTGCAACCCCGTCACCGATAAACTCCCCATGTCCTGATCATGGAGATAGACCAAGGGTTTGTCCAGCATGAGCCGCAAATCATCCCTCACTTCCACCATGTTTTGGTACGTTTCATCTTTACTAATAGCTCCATTTGCACCATCCAACATGTTGGCAATCAAATCGCACAACGCCCTCGGAAGGCCTTTCGCCTTAAGCGGCTCTACCGACACTGAATACATGTTGTCGTTGCCATTTTGCGTTCGTTTCTTCCTCGGACCATGGCCATGTCCTTGGAACGCTATTTCACTGTATGATAAATTATCATCTTCATGCGAAAGGTTCCAAGCACCCAAAAGATTATCGTTATCGGATGAGCTGATTGTTCCTCCTTGATCAAAGGACGATTGATCTGCCTCATTAATTCTCAACGACACGCGGTGTTGATCAAGCTCAGCAGGCCGCTCCCCCCTCGAGAATATTTCATAAAAGACTAACCCAAGAGAATATAAAGTTTTGTCCACGTGTCTCGAAGAATCATTATTATTATCTGCAGTGTCGCGCAACAAGGACGGCAATATTTCTACTCGAATATTATTGCCCCCTTCGCCATCCGCATCGTCCTCTTCAGCCACTTTCCCGTCGACTCGGCCATCTTGAGAGTTATTTGACTGCAAGTGAACTACGATACTATCCATCCAATCTGAGCTTGGCGTTGGCGATTGACCGGCTTCTTCCGCTTTGCAAATCTGATCAGCTAGTGAGGAGGCAATCCGCAGCGCCGTAATTAAGTAATCGTCGGCGGGCAACACCGCACTACCTAAAAGCTGCTGTCGACCGGATGATAATGTTTCTTCGAATGAACAGATCCACCACGAGAGTGGTTTGCGTTTTTCTTCAGGTGTGATCATTGTAATAAAATTTGTGAGACCAACAGTACTACTTATGTTCTCAGCTGTCAGCTGTCGGCATGGTTGTATTATTGTTTTTGTGTTTAGTGAAAAGAGGCCTAAAGAGGCCTAAAAACCACCCCAGCAGTAGAACCAACCCAACGTCCAACGTCCAACGTAGGAACTGATTGAATTTTTTATTCCCCGAGGAAAGAAAAACATTACCACGTAGCCGTGTGTAGTTAAATAAAATCCTCTCAATGACCCCAACATTGAATACCGTATGGGCATCTCATCGGATTTCAGTCCATAGTATTTTACATTTTGTTACATAACTAGATACTAACATCCTTGGAATGCCTGAATACAACTGACAAGAATCCATTACTGCTCCCAACGCAAAGAAAATTCGGATCTGACGTCAGAGCCATCGTCATGACAGGGCCGTACTTTTTGATATTCAGAGTGCACCGCACGCTAAGATCGTGAAGTGTCCGCACTCTCACACTACCAAGTTCTCCACCGGTAATCAATGCTTCACTTTCATGGCAGATTAGCATGGCATTAATCTTCTCACCAGCATTTGTCTTGCAAATACATTGTCCGTTGATTGTAATGACCATCAATGTCCCATCACTGAAATATGCTACGAACGAGCCGTCCATATGAATAACGAGTTTTTGTGGAGTGATACCATTATTTCGTGCACATGAATCTTTTACTTCTTTGGAAATAGCATCGACATGAAGCGAACGCACAAACTTTCCTGAGCGAATGTTGTGAATACAGATGGAGCCATCTTTCGAGCCGCTAATCACTACATCTAATTTGGAACATATGGCCACACAAGTGATGGACGAAACATGACCAAAAAGTACATGAGCGCACGTAATTTCATCGTCATCCAATCCCAGTGATGATACGTAACCATCGGTAATTGCCGTCGCCAGCGCATCGTGCTCTACTACCCACACACGACACGTAGCGTCATCACCTCCAGTAACCATTAGAGCCCCATCTTCACTAACTTGTATACAATTAATGCGGCCACGATGTCCTCCCCTTATACATCGTTGCAATTGGAGAGACTCGATGGAATGAACCTTGATTACGTTCTCGACAGCATCGCAACTCAACAAAAGAAGAGAAGAATCTGCACCAGCTGCCCTAAAGTTGCTCCCCATCGTCAGCGCAAACGAATCACTACCAACCATCAAGTTGCCTCCTTGCTCATTGGTTTGTTCCTTATTTTCGACAGTGAGAGTTACTGCGGAACTATTTTCAAGCGTCCTGCATTTGTCAGCTTTGATTTGAACCGGGAGTGCATTGTTCCTCGTCGCGTTCAGTTTTTATGAACACATTGTGAAGTCTGAGTGCAAGACGAAGACAGAGTCACTGATAGCGTGTAGACTAAGAATTGCACCGCACGCACTCTTTGGGCCTCCAAATTGCTTTGCTGGAGTGTGAACTTTAAGATCGCCAGCGCGAAGTGACTCAAACGGTGCAATTGGTCGCTTCTCTTTACTCGACCTCTCAGGATGAGGGAATTTGGTGATGAGTTGACTAGGCGTTTGTCCAAAGTTCTGGATATGACCTTCTATCGCCTTACGCTCAACATCATCGGTGATTTTGTCAAGATCGACGGATCCTTCGTATGAGTAGTAGTGAAACACATTGTGCGCAGCGGCGGAAGCAGGCCCTCTTTGCTTATAGCCAAATATCAAGTCGATCCAGTGGTGTAAATGCATGCTTACATACTCACTCTCAAGAGCAAGCCGATGGATACGAATGAACTCGTGAGGAGATCCCTTAGCCCACGGAGGTAGCTTCACGTTGCTGATTTGCTTTTTGTCTTGAGTCTCCCCAAGTGGAAAGTTGTTCGTGTTGGTAAATATTTCAAGGCAAGTGAAGAATTCCGGTATAAGCTCCTTCACATCACTTGTCGAAGTTAAGCATGACCTCCAGCACCCCGCCAGATCAAAGAAAAGGCGATCCGGACAATCGAAGCGACCTGATTGAAGCGCTATGTGCATGGATGTAAAGGGTTCTTGGCGTAACACTAAGGCGAAAGAATAGAAGGTGACGGTGAGACTCGCAGTTGATTGAAACAACGTGTGCATGTTTGTCAAGTACTCACTGTAGTGCAAGATAACTCCAGGCGAAGAGTAATGACTGCCGTATAAAAATTTCTGTTCCTCGGGGAAACCGTCAAGATCATTATACCGTTCTATCAACATCGCAAGTCGATCGGGATTCAGCGCCCCGACAGGTTTGCTCAAATCACGATAGATTGAGGGGTCATTTAAGTCCAATGTCTCACTTTGGTAATCAGTTAGAATCCAGGGAAATACCGGATATTGGCTGGAACGATGTGTCAAGAGATGGATTAGAATAATGACGTCTTCCGCGACAAGTGACTCGATCAATCAAGGAAATTTACTCACCAAATGTCGTTGAAAGTACGACCAGCCATCAAGTTCAACGCCATGATGTACTGGAAATTGCTGATGCGTCTATTGTGCCAAAGATCAGTCAACATGGAATTCTTAAACACTGTTCGGGGATTGAGACTTTTGAACGATCGCAGCAGAGGCACCTTGCAATTTGACCGGAGCTTTGAGTGAAATAAATCTCTCTCCTTCACCCCATTGAACTTCAGAAAAAGTCCTCGCATGTCAGAGAAGAAAAGCTCGAGACCTTGCCCTTTCATCATATAGCGACGCCCATGTACATCGGTCAATTGATTCAGCTTCCATCTCCGATTTGGCTTAGGCTTTTTTTCATCTGTGTCAACTTTCTCTTTCGTCATGACATCTATCACATCTCCGGTCTGATGAAAATAAATACTATGAGATGTCAAAAGCACGATGCCTTCGATGAATGTCTGCACTGACACGATTGCAACGTTCTCAAAGGTATGCAAGGGATGTTCTCCTTCGCTCCACAAGAATTTACGTGCCCAGTCAAATGGGTCAGTTGAGCTTTCCATTTGCGCAGTGTCAACCTCATCCCAATCGGATACCTGAGCAGTTTCATCCTCTGTGTCATCTTTCACATCCACTTCTTCCTCCTCGACAGAGCGATGGGAAAGATCAAGCGTAGCCTCTACACCTTCCATTTCAACCCAGCCAAAAAATCCGTCACTGCCAACTCTGTCGCCATCGTCTTCATCAATCTCCTCATCGATTGATTCTTGGTATGGTACCACAGCCACCCGGAGCGCTAATTCTATCTCCTTCTCCTTTTCCCTCTCTTGCCGTGACATCTCTTCTTTTTGCAAAGATTCTCTATCCTTTCCAAGAGCGAGCTCATAACTTGCATTGGCATGATTGTTAAAGCAGTAATTCGGAGTGAAAAGTATCCTACGATAGAGTAGATCAGTTTGGGCGGACACCTCCCACCTCCTAAACAGATCCCAAGGGTCTCTCATTGAACGTTCGATTGCGACAATACGTTGAGATGCCAGTGAGAATCGCGCCAATACCAATCTATTGGATTCAGACGTGTCGATGCGCTGCTTATTTGACAGTCTTTTCACTAAGTTGTCACCCTCGTATTCGCTGCAAATAGATGATGACCTGAGTATAAGTCGAATAAAATAAGTTGAAATTGTATCAATCCACTTGATGCACTTACCGATCTCTTACTGCATCAGTCTCTGCCCACTTTCTTTGGCTCTCGCAAAAGGCTCCAAAGGGTTCGTTGAGCAGTGCAGAATATTCTTTCACAATCGCTCTGCTTTCTGCAATCAGTTCCAACATAGCTTCTTTTCCTCTTGTCGATGCTATTTTCTTGTCATACAGTTGACCATTTGCGACTTGCTCTGGAATCTCAAAGCCTTCCAATCTATCAACGTCGAGAAAGTTAGACACCCAGTCGCTTTCCAAAAACGACCTCAGATTGACTTCCTTGGATGAGGACTTTGGAGATTCACTTTTAGGACTAGCAACATCTTCTAGACCACGTGATAGTGCGTTATGAGCTTGGGGCGAAAGTGCTGTCCGCAATACTTCATTTCTTCCTCTATACGCAGCAAGTACGATTTCCCTTAGCTCCAAGATGGCACGAAACAAACGTCGATGGCTCTTTTGACGTGATTCCAAGTCACTAAAGTATTTGTCCCATGGAGAACTCTCAAGTTCGGCAAGAACCACTGAACATCTTGACAACGCCCTGTGGCAGTGGAGCACTACAACCAGAACCATCCTATCTAATGGAGCCGTGAGCTCGTGAAAAGCCACAGAGTAGCCCCCCAGAGCAACAGATTCCCTTATAATTTCAAGGCTCCAGTGCAAAAAACAACGAAGCCTGCTGCAAGCCTGAAGAAATCTCACACTTGAAGGTTCTAGATAGGCCAATAAAATGAGTGAAAGTCGCATGAGTGAGACTAGCAATGCCCCTTGAGACTGCCCTAATCTTGGCTCAGTGCTCCTCACTAACGATAGACCATGAAGTTGAGAAGCTGCCTTCGCCGAGTCCAAGTTGTCAGGGAAAATGAACTGAAAACGAGAGAGAGAAGACAATGTTAATACAACAAAGACTTTACCACAAGTTGCAAGAATAATCATTCTAGCGATGTCACGTACCGCATCCAGTAAAGTCAACACTTGTGATGCCAACACAACACACACATAACGATGTCGAGATCGCTTGCGCATTTTATCATTCTCAGCTTTCTCAGTGTTAACTTTTGCTCCCGCAAGAGCTTCGAACGCGTTGATTCCAGAAACGAGGTTATCGAGCCTGATGCCATACATTCCACCTGTTATACTGTCAATTGCAGAGGCATTTTGGTTACGGTAATCAAATAACTCAACTACTCCAAATCCATTTTCCGTGACTACTGCCACAGTGAGAGCAGTTAAATGACGCAAACATCTCCATTGCCTGACAGCCGAGGACATGTCTAATCCCGACGAGCCATTGGAAAGAATAGCTTGTGTTACAAGCTTTGCACTTTGTTTCAGTGCTCTATTTTTGACAATTGGGTTTGTGTCGCTATTTGTGTAGGTTGATTCGATATTGGTAATAGTTCCATTTTCAATCAAGTCAGCAAATAAATGACTCAGAAGGATGCTGAATACCTCGGATCCATTAGCATCCACCCTCTGTAGAGATGCTGCCATCTCAACGGCTTCGAACGCTTTCTCGTCGCCTTTGCGAACGCAGTGACCAAGTAGTGTAGAATACAATTTCAACGACAAATCATACCTGGTCCGGACAGATGGCTTCGATAACGCTTCCGTGTCTACACCAGAATTCCTTCCTCCATTATCAGAACTTTGATGACTTCCACCTGTAATTTCTTCAATCACCTCGCCAGTCAAGTGGAACAAACATGGTTGCCACTCGTTTTCACATCTAAGAATAGCCTCCACACTTTCGGAGCTGGCAAGTGTCATCGCTAGTAAATCAAAGAGCCACCGCTCCTTCTGATCACTGGGCATAAATCGAAGGAGACGAAGAAGTGTACCCACTCCATACGAGTTCCCAATCGAAAAGGTACCGCCTTTTGATAATTGGTTATCGAACAGAGACTTATACTTGAGACGAAAGCCTCCCACCGCTTCCGCATTCGTAACCACGATATCCTCAATATAAAATGACGATGATCGTCCATTCTCAACGATGAGATACAGCAGAGCTGCATTGGAGGCCGCACCTAGTCGTTCACGATGACACTTTAATAGATGCCAAAGAAGTTTGTAAGTGAGTTTGGTATTATCTCGTCCCGATAAAACGCTCATGAGGACGTTGTTGGCGATCCCCATGCCATATCTCATCGTATTAGATATCTTTCCAGTAGGAGTGCTGCTATTTTTAGTCGAGGGTAAGCTTCTCACAACATTATTTTGTGACACTGAAGATGCACTTTGAAGATAAGCAGCCAAGCATTTGATTCCTAGGCCGCGAATTTTGTCGTCGAATGAATTAACAAGGCAACAGAGTATCCATGACGCCACACCGTTGCTATGCTCAAAGATGTCCGTCAGTGTTTCGATGAGGTTTGTTACTGATGGACGCTTTTGAAGTAAGAAGAATAATATTGAGACAGCTTTCAACGATGCCTCGTATGCCCTTGTTGTTGATTTCGTGATAGACTCATTGGAGTCGCTTTTGACGCTAGCCGATGCAACTTCCCACTCCATATCAAGATTAAATGTGATGAACGTTATCAGGGGGTAGAGGTCCTGTGTTGTGCACCGCTCTGAGAGAATTGTTGCTATTATACCAAAGACAACATCAATCACGAAGATTCGCTCACTCAGATACAATGGATCCTTTGCAGATGGCCCAGCTCTGTCAAAGAGAGATTTCTTTGTATCTTTCCTACCCGAACCGTCTTCGACGGCGATACTAGAGTATTCGGTCACAAGTTCAAAGAGCTCTCTCGTACCTACACAGTCTCTGACCTTCTCGGGGTTTTGCATCGCAAGCTCTGACAACACTGGTAATAGGACAGCCTGAAATGACACTCCCGAGCGCTTTGATACGCCTCCTAACAATAGAGGAAGATTGAACAAGAGTCGGGTAAAAACTATCGTTTCCAAAGCGAAAATGGGGCGTGATGCTTGCCACAAATCCAGTAATGCACTAGCGTTGCATCGGGCAATATCTGGCGTTATTCCAAGTCCATAACATCCGAGCTTAGATTGGTCGTGTTCTTTCTTGGCCTCGTTGAGAAAATTTTCAACTGCGTAAGCGCCTCCACATCGGAATAATTCGCGGCAGTTGACGTCGTGCTCACGAATGAAAGAAGCAAGGAGAAATAAGAGACTTTGGATGATCATGTAACCATGGTATTCGTTGATGCCGATAGATGTTTCATACATGGTAGAGTTTGAGATCCAAAACAGAGGCATCAACCTTTGAACGCCTCCTAAACTACCGATAGTATCCTTGACACTCTCAAATGACCATGGACACACCGTACTCCCGACTGTGACATATTTGCAAGAGTGGGGATCAAAAACTTGTCTCTCCCTCACTCGCCGAGGATCCCAAACGAGGAATAGCTTTGATCCAAAATTTGATCTCGATAATTCGAGTGGGATGCCATCTGCTTCGTCGTCTTCCACACAATCAAAAAAAGATCTGCGATTCTGCGAGGCCTCTCCTATCAATTGAGGGAAGTCAGGTAAAATGCTGTCTTTTAACTCTATTTCTAGCGATGACGCACTGATCACCTTTGCCAAATGACACATTTTTCTCTGATCGAGATCCCAATCATCACCGCAAAAAGAGCGAAAGCGTTGGTTTAAGTAAGCCTGATCGATGAAGCTTGCCGTTTCTCGATGTAATGCCCGGATTGTCTCATCAGATACGCGCTCCTCGAATACATGTAAAGCCCCGGCCTGCCCTTCAATGTTCGAGAAGAAGGACATTTCCAAGGGTTGTGCATTTGTGTCCAAAGAACTAGATTTGTGGAACGAGCCGAAACCACTCCCAATCTTGGCCAGCTTGCTCCCGACTCCACCACCCCCTCCACTCCCCACATCTGCAAATTCTGGCATCTTCATTGATTCCTTCAAGACCAGCTTTCCATTCAAAAATATCGATAGTTCATCTTTGCTAGTAAAGGGGGTGAGAGTAAATCGATTCATTCGTGAACGTGTTATCCGCACGGCAACGTGGTACCATACCTGAGGAGAGAGGACACACCCAATGAGGCGAATTTTACGTAGAGTGTTTGGTACATTGGAGTTATGTCGAGCATCCACCGCAGTTACAATCAGCGTGGCGGCATTGGAATCTCCCAAATCGGGACCATCAAATGCCGAAGTATCGAAGGATACCTCTATTCGTGTTCCATTGTTGGGTATCTGCGCACAAAATAACACCGAATTCAGACCATTCTCTCCTATCGCAGTGCCATTATTATTCCCTCGTTTCTTCGATATAGGCACAAACGTCTCTGCCCGAAACCAACACGCCATACCAAAATCATACTTAAATGGCCACGGTGTATGATGAAACGTTTTGGTAAGTCCTGGACCACCATCGCCAAACGAAAAGAACGTCTGTGGTCCAACTTTATCATGGATGCCATTCGACTGTGTAGAATACTCTGCCGCATAGCGAAGTGCTCGAAGAATGTGTAATCGAGCCAATGTCGATGGTGCTGTTGTTGTTTTGGTGGACTCGCTGTTGTTGTTGTTGTTGTTATTGTTCACAGACGATGACTTCTCTGCAAGCACTAGAAGCAGTCGTAAACTCTTTACCGATACTCCCGTGGAACAAACCAATCCAATGAGATGGGCCACTGGTCCCAACAAAAGGTGTTGTCCATTCGTAGCGCCATGTTCATCAACTGAACAACACTTATCCAAGATGGCTTTATAAATATTGATGAGAATCGCAACAATATCCCCCGTCGTCTTGTTTTCTAAATCTTCATCTTCCTCGTCGGATGACGATTCATCTTCCTCCCCATCGCCCATCTTCTTCTTAACATGATCAGCAACATAATCCCAACTTTGTGATCGTCTCGAACCCGAATCCAAAACCGAGTGATTATTGCTACCAATGGAGAAACCTCCTCTCCCCCCCTCACCCCATTGTTGATTGGAACAAAATCGAACGACGGAATACAAGGGAGAAGATTTCTTCTTCTTCCATCTTGCATAGTTCCATGCTCTATATGCCACACTGTCGTTATGATGACTACTGCTACTGCCGAAGGTGCTATTATTACCGGTATTTGTCCGTTGCAAATTAGTATAGGATGATTCACGATGATTAGAAATGGAAGAGTCGGATGTTATTTTTCGTTCAGTGAGGGATGATGATTTTGGACGACTGAATGTTGTGGATTGTCGATTGATGATATCGTAAGAGTCGTCGTCATCTGATGAAGATGAAGAGGATGATGATGATTCCTCCTCATCTTCAATAGTATTATTCCGATGTCGTTTCCCACTGGATGATTCGCTGCTGCTGATGCAATCGCCCACCCCACCTTCGTTAGTGTGACCCCCTTGACGATAATGATTAACTACGCCATGATCAGTATTGATAAAATGGATTGACTCCACCAAGCACTCTGCATCGAATTCTTCATCTGTTTCATCACTCAGCAGTCTTAGTAAAATTCTATAAAATGCCAATTGAAAGTACAGTGGTAATTTCAGCAGACATGATTTTGGAGAGGATGTTAAAATTGCAATTATTGATTGAGCGGCAGTGGGTGACGTGTGAATGAGTACCTCTTTGGGTAAAGAGGAGTGCATGGATAGAGGTAATTTCTTGTCAAGTTGGGCGAGGTTTTGAATGACCTTTCGTGCACCCTCCACGCTGCGAAGGGCTGCTGCCGCCGCATCATCGTCGTGGTTGTTGCTCTGTTGTGATGTTTGAAGGGAGAGAAATCGCTGTCGTTCCAACAATAGAATATCGAGAACACTGGTCACGGAGGGTGGTGGGTGACAAAATTTTGAAAACAGGGAATGCAGCAACACGGCTTGTTCGGATACATCTTTATCTTGGAGCGAGGCGAGCTGTTGAGGCTGCAGCACGTCGGCTTGATGTAGCTGTTGCTGCTGTTCATGTATCCGCTGGATTCGTTCTTGAAGAGACGACAGCTCCTCCTGACTCTCGGTGACTACCGTATAATTTGGCATGGCCCCACATCGTAGGAGGATTGACCGGGGGGCAGCACCTACTGCCATTTTGGTTGTCATGGTCTCCGTTGTCGAGAAAATTTACCCTTGCGCACTTACAGTGAAGTCGGCTTTTTACACACTCTAGGCCTC
>JALLBJ010000675.1:0-14749 GCA_036940105.1 Skeletonema potamos | reverse complement strand
ATAGAGGTGATGGTCCCAGAGGGGATAATAGACCACCTGCTGCGTCTTCTAAGACAGCTCTATCACCTGCATCCTTTTCTCGCTCGTCCAAAATTTGATTTTGATATGTAGCGAAATTTCCAGATACTGGAGCGTTGCCGCTTCTCTTACTCTCCGGACTGACACCACGCTACCATACCATACCATAATCCACAGCCTCTTCCTAGCCTAGTGGAAGAAGATTCATTGAAAAATCATCATGATGTCCCCAAGCTCCTACCACGACGACGCTGGAATCAGCATAAACTACGTTCCGGACGACGACTCACCCTCAGGATGCAGAGCATGTGCCGCGGCAGCGTTGGTTGATACCATTCACTTCCTTCAGTACCTGTGTATGTAATAATATGGAGAGCGGCGCTTTGCGTTCTTCTATTATTATATTATACTCGTATGAATGTTGTCTCCTATTCAGAGGGAGCTGGTTGATCCATAAATAAAAGGAGAAACTATTATTGAAGGAGGATGTAACTTAGTGACATATAATATGTCGTTCGGTATTTTCCCCAGGGGAATATCAAGACAGACTCACTCCCTTTCAGAGATAAAATGGGGAGGGGGGGGGGGGGTGATATTGGTGATTGAAGGGGGCAACGAAACTTAGTATGTATGTCTGAGTAACTCATATAAATGTAGAATTAACTATTTATACATAATTTTTTCAAGGGAGCAATCTTCGAATCCTCTGTCACTAAGTGTACCCACTTAGATCTTCGGGGGGGGACCCATTCTGAATGGTTAAATGATGCATTTGATTCGAGAATGACGGAACTCGGTTCCGTTGCTGAAATTGCTGCTGACTTCGTTGATGCTCATTAAAGTGAAACGCATAATCCCTTGATACCATTTGAGAAATATCTGCCCTCGATCGTCCAGCCTTCAGGTATGAGTCAAACAGTAAAAGGATGGCGTCAAGAAGTTGCTCTTCTTCAGGATTCCGACTTGATTTTAGAAGTAGGAGTCGGAGACTCATCATATCATTGATCTGCTGACCGAGGGGAGAGGAAAAATCAGAGGGCATGTTTTCACCGAGGATTGAAATCAGCTCTTTGATTTGACTAGACTTGATAATGTTGGCTTCATTGAATTCACTCTGGTTGGATTGCAAAGGGGATGCTCGAACTTGATATGAGGTGTTTTGAAGCGAAGTATCATGGCCACTTCCCAGATCTACGACAAGCTTCCATCGGGGGCAAGGATTAAGTTTCTGCATGTCGCTGATGATCTTTGCAACAAGATGATCGTCCTTCACTCGGTCCTGTGCGGAGTACATGACCAAAACGATACGACCAACGTTAGTGCTTTCAATCGGCAGACCCAATGCTGTCTTGACTCCAAACTGCATGGCACCACCACGACGCTCGAAGAGGTGAGCCGGGGCGTTCGTAATAAATTGCTCCCAAGCGGGGACTGCGGACTCATAAACTCTGCCAGGTAGACCACATCCAACACTGAAGGAGAATTTCTCAGAATAACTTCCAAACAGTAACAAATTGTAGACGCTCTCTTGTGGGAGGGTCATCTGCTTGAGAGTTGATGTCTCGGGATCGTTAACCATGTGCATATCTAGTGAATAACTCCCAGCAAAGCACAGCCTCCCACTTCGATGATCAAGTGATCCCGACCCCAGGCATGGTTGGATGCTTGTGGCACCTGATAGATCATCCAGCGAAGTCGTCATGGTAGGTACCCAGATATCGATGTGCTCGAAAGGCACTTGGTTGTGCTCAATGTAGGACGCAGCCCTCGAGAGGAATGGGGCAGCGAATTTGAAGTTTGGCGCTGCAGATGACATGAGCAGACCCCTTCCTGCGGCGGGCGCCTTCTGCACTGAACATTGCGTTGGGTCATCGTTGGAACGCTGAGAGCTATTATCCGATATGGCTGCAGAAGGTTTTGGGTCGTCCACCAAAGACAGATATAAATTACGAAAGTCTGCGTCATCATAATCATTGGACTCAACTGCAGATGCAAGGAGATCAAAATCAATTTCGTCATGTGCCTCGCTCTGATCAATAAAAACACCCGGCGTAGCCTCTGCAGCATTAGCATCAGCTTCAATCGCCAAACCCATCATAAGGCGCCTCTTCACTGAACGGTCTCTCGTCCTTGCTAATGCAATTCTATTTTCCATATTTTCAATCGACTTTAACCATTCAGTTGCCTCAAACCCAATATTTAAAGCAGTGCAACGAGCAGCAAGATAATCCCTCCATTCACGCTGCATGTGAAATTTAATCTCCGACCGCTCCACTGGCTCTACAATTGAGTTTACAAAACAGAGCTCCAATCTAGATAATTCTCTCGCCAATTCCGCATCTTCAATATGTGCCGTGGTACCAAAGAAATGCCTCGTGGACAAATTTGCCTTCTTCATCTTCTTAGTAAGTCTCGACGGCTTACTTTTGAGAATTTTGGAGAGGAACTCACACAACTTCAATTCATTTGACAGGGGCAGCGATCCCGCTACAAAGTGCGTCACCAAATCATCACGAAATGCGATTTCTTCCTCCGCCCACTTCCCCGCTCGTGGGACGGCGGGGTCATACACATCACTACCGCACTGGGCGCCGCCACTGTTCACCACCCCAAACGATCGTTTTGATGACGAGCCCGATGCACCTGCTAGTCTCCTAGCCTGATCAATCTCTTTAAACGAAAGTGGTAATATTTCCATGCCCGATGAGGGGGTTGCACACCGAGGACACTGCCTAACAACACAAACATCGGGTGATGGTGGCGCCGTTTCACGTATGCTCTTTAAATCCAAGCAGCGTGCATGGAAGCAACAGCCGTGTGCACATCCCAAGATGCGAACATCCGGCGCCGAGTGCCCACAATGGACACAGTATGTGTTTGCAATGGAATCATCTGACGACTGCATATTATTGCTATTCTTTGTCAGAGCGGAGCGGAGCCATCAACTCAAGATGAGGAACTTCATCACATTAACAAAAAATACTGCAGGCTAGTAGCTAGTAAGTGAAGAGGCGGAAAGAACAACACTGCCACGGCACCACGCCACGGCGACGGCAGCATGACGTCATGAAGGAACTTCAAAGTTCCCCAAAGTTGAGTGGACAAAGAAAAGTCGGGGGCACGACAGACGTTAACCAACGTAGAGCGAAATCACGACTACAATAAGGTTAACCCCCCACTGAACAGAATTATTGAGACATGTTTCGTTTTAGTATTACAAAACGAACTTGGACAAAAAATGTTGCTCTCGTCAATACAATAGAGAAATTTAGAGAGAGAGAGAGAGAGAGAGAGAGAGCTTTCTCTGTAGAAATTATTATTATTTAGACGTGCTAAGGATCTTCGAAGCGCACTCTCCAGATATTTTGCCTCAGACAAAATCAAAATGAGTTACCAATGAAGACTGCTTTTTTGCCATTCGGACCTTCTATGACTATGATCTAGGATTATGTACAAAGTTATTTACAAGGGGGGAGGAAAAATGACACTAGGTTGCTCATTCAGTTCACCACAGCTGTCAAAACCAAGTTTACATGTAGGTACTCTTACGTTCATGCCTCGTTAGGGGGAGCATTCGATGCTGATGCAGCCATCCCACCACCATTGCTGCGTCCATTGTTCTGAATTGAACCAAACTGTGGAGTACCTTGTGGATTGCCTACATGACTAAAACTTTGCATTTGTGTTTGTGGCATTTGGTTTTGTCCATGAAGAAAAGGCGGTGGTGCAGGAATTCCTCCCATTCCAGGAAAAAATGATCCAGTAGCACCATCAAAAAAAGAGTGGTTGAAAGTGTGCATTCCTTGCTTATGGCCTCCTTGAAGCATTGGTCCTGGGAGTGGAGCCATAGGTGGTGACATTGGCATCATCGACTGCTGATGCTGCTGCATAATGGAAGAAACGCGCTGATTGTGCTTCAAGTGAAACTCATAATCACGTGTGACTAGTAGTACCGTTTCTTCCTTTGAACGACCAGCACTAACGTACGACTCCAAGAGAACAAGGAGAGTGTCAACAAGCTGCTCTTCCTCGAGGGATCGATTGGGCCGAAGTAAAGTGAGACGCAGATTCATGATAGCATGGATCTTTTGGCCAAGCGGTGTGTTGGAATCAGAAGTGGAAGGCATATTCTCCCCGAGAAGAGATATCAGTTGATTGATTTGGTTGCCCTTCAGCGAAACAGCACTGTTGCTGTTGACGGAGACATTCTCAAGCTTTGAAGGTGGAGCAGAAGGCAAAGATATCTGATTATCTCCGCTGGAAGGGCTCACGCTAACAACTAGTTTCCATCGAGGGCAAGGATTGAATAATCTCATATCTTTCACAACGCGATTAACAAGTTCATCGTCCTTCTCTCGATTGTGCCTTGAGTACATGACTAAAACAATACGGCCAACATTGGGGCTGTCAATCGGCAGGCCCAATGCTGTCTTGACTCCAAATTGAACGGCACCACCACGACGTTCAAACATGTGAGATGGAGCATTCGACACAAACTGTTCCCACGCTGCAATACCTGTTTTGAACACTCTTCCCGGGAGTCCACATCCAACATTGAAGGAGAATTTTTCAGAGTAATCCCCATACAGGGAGAAGTTAAAAATCTCATCAGCAGACATAGGTAAGACTGAGTGCTTCTCTTCCAAAGTGGCCAGTGATGACATGCTGCTTGAGTTGGAGGAGTCAACAACTTGGACGTTTAGTGTTGCACTCCCCGCAAAGCAAAGTCGACATTTTTCGTTTTCGTTCGATCCCGGTGCCATGGCAGCAAGGTTGGCTCCGGATCCCATTTGAGCCATTTGAGGAGCCGATCCCAACTCTTTATCCAGTGATGGTGGGACGGTCGACGGCACCCACAGATCGACGTGTTCGAATGGGATACTATTACGCTCCATGTATGATGTGACGGCAGCAAGAAAAGGGGCGGCGTAGCGAAAGTTCGGATCCAAAGTTTGAACCTCTGACTTCTTGCCATGATTATTTGACGATCCCCCATCCTGCATCATACTCATTAAAAACTCACCAAAGTCGCCATTATCCCCATTCAAGTCCGAATTGATCATTCTCTCCTTCAAAGCCTCCCCATCATCCTCAAAAAGGGAATCATCCGTCTGGTTCACCTGATCAATAAACACTCCGGGAATTGAATCTGTCAAATCCGCCTCCAGCGCCTTACCCATCAATATACGTCGTTTATTCATCCTACTCCGATTCTTCTCCAACACTACACGTCGATCCATCTGATCCACACTCTGCAACCATTTATCCGCATCAAACATGATACGCAAATATGTACACCGTTCTACCACATGCTCCCTCCATTCACGTTGCATATGGAATTGAATCTCAGATCGTTCCACCGGGTCACTTACACAGGCGATAAAGTTACACTCTTGCTCGGAGAATTCCTTGGCCTTGACGACATCTTGGATATATCCATTTTTGATGCGAAAGTACTTGGTGGACAATTTGGCGTGTTTCATCTTTTTGGTGAGACGACTTTGCTTCGACTTTAAGATGCTTGATAGGAAGTCGTTCAACTTTAAACCATTGGATAAAGGGAGGGAACCCTCCAAGAAGTTTCCAATGATGGTATCCCGAAACGTCAATTCTTCATCAGTCCATCTACCCGTTCGGGGGATGGATGGATCGTAACATTTACTAGTGGACATGGCTGTCACCGAATGTAATTCAGCCATGTCCAGTTCACTGTTTGATCGTTTCTTCCCTGCTTCCTGAAGAAGTTCTCCTACACCCCAAATTCCTATATCCCCGTTCTCAGGATTACCAGCCCCCATCATACGGACCTTCTGTGCCACAGACCTCTGCACCCGATCCAACTCCACAAAGCTCAATGGAATAATCTCCAACCCATTCGCTCCCGTGTTACACGATGGACAAACCTGGATACGAATGTTATCGTCATCACCCTGATGCCCTGATGAAGAGAGTGATAGCAAATCAATACAACGGGCGTGGAAGGCACAACCTCGGGAACACCCTTTAATTCGAACATCGGCTCCGGCGTAACCACATCGGACGCAGAGGATGGCGTCTGGGGAGACTTGGTGGGAGTTCACTGGGCTGAATTTCATCTGTGGCTGCTGAGATTGTCGTGGCAGCAGCTGCTGAGGCACCGCAGCATTCGCTACCTGAGCAACAGCCAAAGTGACAGCATCAAATGCACCCCCTTGTGCCGTGGACGCGGACAACCATCCATTATCGGTGGCAGCGGAAGGCAGTTCGTGAGCAATGGCAGAACTGGCTGACATGAGTGCTGTCATCGGGTCGTCCACCTCTTCGTCACCACCACCGGGTGCATGCATCGTTGTTGTCGTCTTATTAATTCGTCCTAGAAGGTCATGAAGTCCTGCAGTAGTAGCAGCGCAGTACAATAGCTTGCGTGCTCGGTGACCCACCCGTCCGTCATGCTCCGTCATCCGTCGGTGATGATTACTTCCTGAAGCAAAACTTTCCCTACTGTCTCATACGACAGGTACCGCCGCACTAACTATTTCACTCACGATTAAACTACAAACTTCCTGCTCAAGGATTGGAAGATGTACAATAGCAGTTAGTGAGTAGGTTGCACAGCAACAATGAGATCTCATACTACTAGATCTCAATCCTTCGCTACCACAGCATGATGCACAAGATCTAATGCTGCTTTGTACCAGAGCAATTATGTAGCACATGGAGAAGATTAGGAACAGGAATTTTTTCTTTCAATTTAGCATCGCTGTATTCATTTGTTTCACTACCTCTCTTGGATCATCGGCCTGCATAACTGTACGAATTGTAGCCACTCCATCAGCACCATATTTCACTGGTTCATTGCAATTTTTTTCATCAATGCCACCAATAGCAAATATCACTGGAGGTTTCTTAGCTACTCCTGCTCCCGACAACGACAAATCTAAATCACTGTCACCACTTCTATCATCAGCAGCAAATGATTTATGCAGCGTCTCTCTTATTTTGCCTGGCAACGCCGGTCCTTCCAATTGATCAAGGGATGTCTTCTCTGGATGACTCTCAGTTAAATAACACGTTCCCACAAAAAGATAATCTGGCCCTCGTGGAGAAAGGTTGTAGGAGTCAAAAGCAGATTGCATTGAGTGACATGATGTCCCAATAATTATGCCCTGTTGTTTCTTCGTTTCATTACTATTCGATACAACAGCATTTTCCATTGCATCATGCAATTTTTGACGAATATCTGGGATCAGATGTGCTTTGTACTCTTTGATATGAACTCCATCAACAAGTATATTGCAGGATATTGCCTTTAGAATTAGTTCCACGTCATTATTAACAACTAGTAGAAAGTTCCGATCATCACCTTCTGAAAGTCGCATTTGTTTCAATTCTGATAATCGTTTCAGTAGGTTCCACTTGTTCTCGCTTGTTTCATCATCACCATCATTGATGCGGACAACTACTAGTGTTACACCTCCGTCGACAGTAGCCCTTTCGATTGCATGTATTGTCTCATCTATGCGTTGTACCGAGGTACAAGCATCTGGTTCGGTTAATATGGCAAGAAAGGGAGGATCACCGCACAATTTGTTTGTTGAACACATATATAGATTAGATTGGAATCTCGAAGATTTGCTGCTCGCCACCGTATTGGTAGCCGCCAATAAGGCTGGAAGCGGCGGAGGAGAAGAAGCAAAGCTCACGACTTCGACAACAATCCAGGACAACGCAAAGAAAGCGGCCAATGTCCGACCGAGCTTCACAACCATTGGGAGGTAAGATATAGTGTCTCTAGAGCTAAGATGCAATTGTACCGTAGAGATCTAATTTGATAAAATTTGTGTTTTAGTTTCAATTGTCAATTGTGATGGTGATGGGTGCTGCGTGCGCTGGCTGACAAATCAAATCTTTGATGAGAAAGAGGGCGCGTAAACATCTGGCATCAGCAAAAAATCTTCGAGGCTTCTCAACATCGGACACCACGGAATTCTCCAACTACTATTGTCAACTCTAACAAATATGAGGCTTCCCACCTTCACCGTCGCAGCAAGCAGCGGCCTCATTGGCCTGGCTTCCGCCTTGGCTTCCGAAGGAGTTCCCTACGCCTTCCATGAAACTACTGTGGGCAACCTTGTTGCTGAGCCCGCCGATGAGTGCTTTTACGATGTGACTATCCCTGCTCTTCTTGACGAGGGTTTTGTCAAGTATGCATGGGTACCATGGTCAAAGCTTTCTAACGAGTCTCTTGCGATTGCCCCCCATGGTGCTTTTGTGTACAAGACAACGAATGATACGTTGGTCTACGAGGCCCTCTCTCTTGTCCCCGTCGATTCGCCTAATGCCACCCTCATTTTTGGATTCGGAAAACCCTTCTGTACCGCTGCTAAGACATTTGACGATATCACGTCTGGTAAAGTCAACTGCTCCTCTGATGACGAAGTAATGAACGAAAGGATCCGAACTGGGTTGAATTGCTGGGCGTCTCCTATGTCGTACACAACCAACGAACCATTTGTCAACTACAAGGAGTTTGCTTGGGTATCTGCCGATGCTACGAAATGTGGTGAATATGTGTACGAGTTGAAGGACGGGACGGGTCTGGTGCAGCATTCGTGTGATGGGAAGGACACTAATGCCCAACCAACTAATGATACTGCGACTGGAGCTCCTTCTCCTGTGCCAGGCTCTACAGAAACACCAGCTCCGAGTGGTGCAATGATTATTGGTTCTGCCCTATCATCTGTTGCAGTAGCAGCAGTCGTGTTGCTTGTGTAAGCGTATATTTTGGTGCAAAGTGGAAGGATTCAAAACATCAAAAACTTTACCAGTACTTGTATGTTAACTGCAGATATAATGAAAGTATTTGAGGAACCTACGTCCAGCTTTCAACCTCTGCAACTTTCACACGATGATTTCCAGTCCTTGTCACATTCTTTCAAATGGTGCTGATAGCAATAGCTTTTTTGGCAATCATAACGATATCATACTTTCATTTCATTTATCTTCACATCGATGCAACCTCGAATGAGTTTCTGATGGTAACATCAATGCACACCAACATACCCGCTTTATCTTCATCGTTCGATCTACTCGCAAGATCGCATATGTCGACAAAATCATCATGCTCCTATAATCCACCACTCTCATAGTAAAATGACGTATTTGTTTCTCTCTGTTCAAAACGATGTCAAAGTGAAGCAGTCGGTCAGGACCAAGAGATATGCCATGAAGCTGACTCGTGATGTTTTGAGTAAGTACTTCTAGAGTCTGCAATCAATCTCAATCCCTCAGAGGGAGATCTGGGATCTGTCATGTTTGGATGAGCAGTTTCTCCGTTTTGTCTGCTCTTCGTGGGAGAACGCTGCGGAGGTGGATGCTTGATATTTTTGAGGTCGGTAATTTCAGTGAGAGAACCAGAGGAAATATCACATGATATGCAGACATGTGCAATATGTATTACATCGCTCTCTCAAGTAACTTCGCAGTGTTTGCTCGTCGGCAAAAAACAAGTTATGTATTTGCACCCAATCAATTGTGAATTGGGTTCCATGCAACTTCAAAGCTATCCATTGCTCAAAGAAGCTAGCAAACGAGGTACGGGCACCGGCAGCGGCGATGATATTGTAACTAAGAAACCGCGTTGCACTAGCCACGAAGGCTGATACAATCTGCTAAATCTTTCCACACTTCAGCATAGTTTTTCCTCGTAGCAAAGATGGCTTCTTGGAAGCAGTCTGCAATAGGTCCTTGAGCAGTGGAAAATTTAGCGGTGAATGTCTCCACAAATTCTTCGCACTCAGCTGCGGCATCAAAGGGAAATACGATTCCATGCTTGCACACTCCGTTGCCGATTTGCAGCCACCGCATCTGCAAGTCAAAGGTCTCAAGCTCGGCTTCCACCGGCTCTCTCGCCTCGTTATTAGATCCTTGTCCTTCTTCCATTACTACTATCCTTATTTCTTTTAGATTGGTACTAGCCTTGAATTTGTTCGATGATGATGGGTTGGTATGGTACTTTTGGGTAGGTTGGCAAATAAATACGTATGTAAGGTACCACCTCAAGTGCCAGCATTCCTCTCTCTAGTTTCGAAATTCATACTCCCTTCAGAGAAAGTACCATATTCAAGTTAAAAGACTCATCATAAATTATACCCCTTTGTAACTAATCTTAGCCTAGCAGAAATTTGACCCTTGAGGCGGAGTGTCTTTACGTGTAATAAAAAATAGTATTGTACCATAAGTAGGTACTTATGTATCTACTGCTGGCGGCAGGCCGGCGGGATGTATGGTCACAAGAAGAAAGACAAGATCGAAGATTGCACGCAGCATCGCATCACTTCTCAGCACATCAATCCCATCTTGCCTTGTCCCACTCAAAGCAAAGAGTTGGTAATAAGGAAGAAGGACTCAATATAATTCCTTGACAACAGCAACAACATTTATCAAAATGACATCTTCTATCCTACCTGAATTCTCTGCCCAAGATGATGCTGATGGAGTAGTGCCCACGCCGTCCACCAACATTCGTACCGGCTCACGCAAGCTTTCGACAATCTCTCGAATGTACGACATCAAAGGCGACGGTGAACTGGATGAAGCAGAACTAGCTATGCGCCACATGGACACATCGGGGCGTGGATACCTCACGAATGATAAGGTGTACAAATTGATGCAAGATCACGTTCAAACTCAAAGGAAGTTGTTCCAGCTCAAGAAGATCATCATCGGCCTCGCAGTGCTCGTTGTGATCCTAGCTCTGAGTAACCTTGGAACATCGTTTGCTGCAGCTATCTTGAGCAAGGACACTGTCACCAAGACTGAAGAAACAAGCGATGGTGAGGAATTTGGTGCCGACCTCATTGACAAAAAAACAAGAGGTAAGGTCGGAACACAGACGGCGAATGATTCTATTGAAGTTGACCGTGCCACCTCCTTGTGTATTGAGGAAGAAAGTGAGTTGAACTGTGCTACTGACTCTTATCTCAGTGTACCCGAAAATGTAGTCACTACGTTGTTCTACAAGTGTCTTACTGGAAGAACTGTGAATGTAGAACGCTCATTCTCCAATGGGCATGTGAAGTCCATTAACATCTGCTCCAGCTCAACGAATGTAGAATTCAACGAATTCGATAGATCTACCTTGGGGAATAATGGCGCAAGTATCCACTTTGACCCAATGGATGGTGACTACAAGGTTTCAGGAGATGGTTTACTCCAAAAGAAAGATGAAGTTTGTGATGTAGATGAGGATTGCTTGGTGAATTTGTCATGTGGGAAAAACCAAACCTCAATCGTTGGCTGCCAAGACATATGTAGGAGGAAACGATGGGCACAGCACAAGGTGGAAGAGTGTGTTTTGTCTTGTGACCATTCGTCTTGCCTGCAAGAATAAAGATATTAGGTTGAATGATTGATTTGTAGGTTGTGAAATACTTGTCGTTATTATTTACTCTTACTCCTTTGCATACCACGACCACGGCTTTACCACATCATGTAGCGAACTGTTTTCGCTTTGTTTGCTTTGGCCTTTCCTCGATGAGCGTCGTCTGAAGTCGTAGGCGCCGCGTAATTTTCGAGAGAGACCTCCATGTCAATCAAACTAACTCCATAATCGGAGATGCTGTCATCTCCGTCAGCCGAGGTTAAGACCACACTAAGGTCAACTGGACCTCCGTACATGAAATGTTTTTCGGTGCCCGTGGCATCGCTCTTCTTGACATAGTTGAGCGTCACGAACAAGTTAACTAGCGAAGCGGTGAGTGCAGTGTGTACAACAATTGCAAAAACTACAACAGAATAGACGTCGTTGTACTTCGTCATACTGTTAGCCTATTAGCTGATGACCCGAGATGATTGCAAGATGATGTTGACGCGGTTGAAGAAACAAATGAAGCGCTGCTTTTCATGACGACGTTACGTTTTGTGTGCTAAATCGCTAGCCGTCATACGATAATAATGCGATGATGTTGTAGTAATGATGATAGGATACAGCCCCAACAGAACAGAAAGAACAGTGGATTTCAACCACCTACTTACACCTAACGCACAACGCTTGGGGCTTTTGATTCCTTCTCCTTCACTTAACGCTTCTCATCGGTTGAGAGTTCGTTGAGAGTGCGGGCTTTTCGAAAAAGTTGGGCAACAACAGTGAGCAGTACAAATTCGGATGGAAGAAATTAAAGGTGGTTTCCTCGGGTCGGATGGAAGAAAGAACCTTTTTACTTTTTTCAGTCGCTCGAAGAAGGCGGTCGGGTATGTACATTTTTGTTACGTAGGGTCTAAGATATCGCCTTGAGTATGTACTTACCATACCTCTCTCTGAGAGATACAAGCGGTCGATCAAGCACTAAACAAGGAGAAAATGTAACATGAGACATATCATTCTCAGCTTCCATACTGTCAAAATTTTGAATTGCAACCGTCAGTTGACCGTTGTTTCGTTGCAGCCGTCGCCTCTTACTCGCCAAAATTCATTGTTCCCTCCATTCTTCAACGTAGGAATCAATATGAATTGTGGAAAAATTGAACCACGTCAGACAAAGAATGTCAGAAAGATGCTCTGGCGCCAGCACGCTGCCTCCAACGATAATTGTTCTTTGAGCCGATCGCTCGATGATGAGAGTCGCTTGATTGACCACATACTTGACACTAACGATCATTCTTGGCATAAAATCAATCAGCGCCCATCATTACAACTTAGGCTTGTGCCGATCAAAGTACAAAAAACATCACACAACCATCTCCCATAATCTTTTCATCAATTAGATCATTTGTAGCAACATGTCATCCTTCCTTTTGCACTCAGCGGCATTTGCAGCGTTACTTGTGTCGTCTCCGCTCACAGATTCGTTCACACTACCAATCAACCAGGAAGTGAAGCGTTATTCGTCATCGTGGTCCACTCTCCAAGCGGCAGCATCTGCCGATGATCCACAACGGCGTCCATCGTTCCAGGAAGCTGGTCAACTAGATCCTCCAGGCATCTCCGCCGCCGCTGCACAAGATGGAATATACGAACAGCAACACCAACAATTTGGAAATGCAGCTACAGACGACAGAAGCATCGACAATGATGTCAACAGTTTCTTACGTTCATCTGAGTTTGCCGACCTCGAGCCGCTACCTCGCTCCGAAACACGGTCTTCTCGTCTTGACGCTGAAAATCGACTCCGCGCAATCTACACAACCGCCGGGACAGATCCCTACTGGTCTCTCCGTGACGAAATCACCCAATTAGAATCTGACCTCGAAGTTGGCCGTGATTTAGGAATTTCAGATGAAGCTGCATCGGCAGTGAGAAATTTGTTGAGGAAGGCACAGAGTAAGGACCCGGAACATGTTTATAGAATAACAAGTGCAGCGGCACAGGCAGCAGAGAGGATGGGAAGGATCGACGAGAGTGAGAAGTACAGACAGGAGAGCTTGAAGGCTAGGAAGATGCTTCCTTGGTTTAATTTGGAAGGATTGTGGGTTGGCAAGTATGGTTCACATGGCTTTGAAATGATCAAGTGAGTTTATGGTAGCATTTTACATTGATTTGTGCTCTCATATGATTTATTCTAATCCCTATCCGACTCATCATCGCTCATGTTATTCTTAAAGCGTCACATACAGTGGAGATGTGCTAATAGCCTACAAGGTCACAGGTGACAAAAACATTCCTCGCGGTGAAATCTCTTTCACAGCCGATCTAACGCCCCAATTTGACGGATCGACAAGTAAGTTAGATCCAATTGTCTTGTCTGAAAGCTCTGCAAAGAAGTGGGGCACGAAGAAACTACCGCGATTCGTTGGTGAAGGTCATGCTGCCGAGCCTGGTTATGTGAACAATCAATTCTTGGAGGGTCAACTTGTTGTTATTGGCGAAGGAGACTACTTTTCCTTTGCATGGATTCCGCTCGAGCATCAGATATTCTTTGGCAGACCCTCACCAGAGCTAACTCTCAAAATGCTCCGCGAGGGAGGAGGAACTTCATTAACTGCTGGAATCGGCATGTCTGCTCCGGGATTGGATGCTGACTTCAAACAGCAGACGGATTATATCACAAGATGTTTAGAGGTGACTAAAGATACGTTCTTGGATGAATGGCACGAAGGTAAAACTGACTCATTTTCGGGCATCTGGCATGGTAACGAGGAAGAGTGCTACTTTGAGTGAGTGTAATAGAGTCTGAAAATCAGATAGACTTTCTCATCTGATATGATTGGGTATTGCACACAACTTGTAAATAATAATTAGATAAAGAAAATAGACGACGACATAGACACAACATTTATGACAGAAGAGCTTACAAATAAACGTAGAGATGATCATAGTATCATACATGAAAAAAAAGAGCAGTCAGCGGATGATAAGTTCTTGCTCTAGAGAGGAAGGAAGAGCTACAGATAGCAATTGAAGAGCAGCGAGAAATGGGTTTGGATGGACTGGCAGAGGAGGACAGGTATTTGTTGGAAATTAATCTTGAAGATTTGGAAAAAACTTCGGGAGAACACCAAGCGTATTGGTTACTCGCAGTTAAAGCAGCAAGACAGGCCTTTTCGTTACGTCGCCAGCAGGCAGCAAGGCGACGCAGTCGGCACAACCACGGATAGAGATGGGTATTTGCTTACACTCTCGTACAAATGATATGAATTTGTATCTTGCCTGTATACAGGCTTATTGACGGTAATGTCAAAATATCCCGGGCTTAACAACAAAAATAATAATAATAATCATATTAATTTACACTGTTAAGGTATGATCAGTGCA
>JALLBJ010000674.1:0-14801 GCA_036940105.1 Skeletonema potamos | reverse complement strand
GTCACCCTTTGAATTCATCTCTAGCGAATCATGTTATCAACAATACTATTGGCCACACTACTACTACTGCCAATTCTTGTTCATCGTCGTCATTAGGAATTTCCAATCTACTGCAACGCTTGTTTGGCAATAATAATAATATGACAATCAACCAAATAGAAGAAGAAGAGGAAGAATATAAGATAGAATAATTATTACTAAACGAGCGAGCGTCCCCTCCTCACTCTTGATATGTATCTTGACACTATATCAAGGCAATGCGTTGAGTGTCGTTTTGGAATCCTCTCGTCAAGCTCTATCGATTGGTGGTACTTATAGTTGTATTAGGTCAACCATTTTGTTAACCGGCTCAACTATTAACTCGAGAGGGTCATTTGTCATTTATATATTCATGAATATTATGGGAGACAATCTGCTTGGCCTCTTTGAGAGCGAAGGGGGGACCATCGAAAAACGAGGAAAAACGATGATAAATAGACGCCCTACACAATACCTCACAATACCACAATACGCGACGGTGACGGTCCAAATGAATCACCTGCGCTGTGCCTCCAATCCAATATTATATTGTGTGCAAGTATATATCTAGCAAGGGCGCTGCCTAATGCTAATGCCTAATTTCAAACAAACATGTCCGGATATCCTCCAAATAACGGGCATCAGGGGGGCCATAATAATAATAATCTAAATGGTTCCCAACAGACTCATAATCCAGCTGTACAGCAGCAACATCTATCAAATCATCATCAGTATCATCCATACGGTAACGGTGGTCAAGTCATTGGTGGAGGAATATTAAATAATATTATGGCGGGAGGATATCCACCATTACTGTCGTCGAATATTATTATTGATAATCCCCATAATAATAGCAATCATCATTTCATGATGCAGGCACACCTGGTACAACAGCAGCAGCAACATCTATCATCCAATAATAATTACGCTGCAGGAATGCGGAATATTCATGGCATGACGATTCAACAGAATTTAGCTCAAATTGCAGCTGCTGCTGCGGGGATTCAACCCACCAATAATCAACAATATACTAATCAACAACAGCAGCAAATGATAATGTCAGCTCTTCACCAACCAGATCACACTCGTCACCCTTTGAATTCATCTCTAGCGAATCATGTTATCAACAATACTATTGGCCAACTTGGTCATCAGGGCAACAGCAGCAATACTAGTAGTGTGATTGCCTATTTTACTGGGAATACTCCAACGCAGGTGGTAAATCAGTCGACTGCTACTACCGCCCCCGCTTCTGCTGCTGGCATTACCTCTATGAATGATGTTACGAATGGTTTATCGACTGCAATTGGCACTACTGATCATCATCAAGTCAACAGTGATAGTACAGTGGTTTTATCATCATCAGCAGCAGCCGCCAAAGCAACATTGTCCTCTGCTACAGCTAATGTTACCAACAACAACAACAACAACAACAGCATTACTGTTACCACCGCCATTCCAACAAAAGAAGTACAGGAACAATCAAATCAGAAGGAGGTGGTAGTTGTAGAAGAACGAAAGAGATTCCCCTTTTTTCAAAAAAAACAAAAATCCAAGTCCAAGCAACAATATCCACAATCATTATCCTCATCCAAATCAAAGAACAACAACACATCATCAACAACAACACCAAAAACTATTACCATCCCACCAACCATCTCTTCCCAACATACCTATCGTGCCATGTCATGTTACTCCCTATTACGTACCCTCTCGACAGAATTACGATTATCACCCTTTCCTCCCCAATCGTTTTTACGTTCCCTGTTAGTACCCATGCCAACGAAATTATTAGGGGAGATACATGTACGGTTGTTACGATTGTTATTTGCCAATAGTGGTATGGGATGTTATTCGAAGTTGGGTGATGGAAGTGGTACTGGAAGTGGAAGTGGAAGTTATGCTGCGGGGGGGGGGAGTGGTGGTGGTGGTGGGGGAGATGATGTTGTAGATGGAATGAGTAATTTGATCCATCGTAGAGAAAGGAGGAGGAGGATTGTCAAGAAGAAAACGAAGAGGAAGAGTGACAACAACAGCAACAACAATGTTGATGATGATGATGAAAAGGAGGAAGTAGTTGTGGTGGTGACAGAATATGTAGATACATGGACACCGAAAAAGGGATGTGATAATCTCTGTTTTTTGGATTATACAACTTGGCCACTCTACTTTCGTGATTGTGCATTGATGAATGAAGATAAGTTGATGGTAGAGAATCGTCAGGAGTATTACAATGCTGATGATGTGGATAATTTGAATGAGATTACTGCCGCGAATGATGTGGAGGAGGAAGATGATAATTATATCAGTATGAAATCTGTGGCCATGATCCCAATGGAGAGTATTGATTTGAATCCGGTGGGCCCTCCAAAGTTTTCATCGTCATCGTCGTCGTCGTCGTGGAGTAATAATAGTGGGGATGACAACGAACGGAATAAATGGATAAGTCGATGTCCTGTGGGTCCACTTGGTAAACGGAATGATGCTGGGCGATTCATTTGCTGTCCATTTCATGTCGCCTCGGCTAGAAAGTTGTACAATGCCATGATACGCCCTCCGGACAATACTACTGCCGATGTCATCTCGCAGCAGACGGGGTTATCAGGTGGAGGGGCGAAGAACAAGAAGAAGAGAGGACGACCATTACCAAGGAAGGGACGGAAGAAGGTAAAAAGTAGCAGTTATTCAGATTCATCATCGGGATCTGATTCAGATTATGATGAAGATTATCCAACACTGATGCATCAGAAGAAGGCTAAGCTTGAGGAGGCTACGACGAGGGATGCTGCAATACCACAACCGCAACAATTTCTTCTTCCTACTCCAATGAAAATTGATATGCCATCAGCTGCTGCTGGTGGTGGTGGTGGTGGCGGTGTTGTTCCATCAAGAATGACGACGACGACGACGACGACGACAGTCCCAAATCCCTTAGGGGATGGATTCAGGCAAGTGATCGTACCTCCAATAGCACCACCAGCAGTTGACGCGAATGCTCTCTTGATTCCCAGAGATGTGGATAATACGCTAACACGATATTTCAAGGATGGCGAACTATTTGCTGCTCCAGTCAAGAAGAGGAACAAGAATAGTCATGAGGATTTGTTGGATGAAGATGTTTCACCTTTCCACATTACAAAGTTTCCTCCAACAGAAGATCTCTTGACACATATGGCTCCAATTGAATTAATGGAAAAGGGGGTACCGTATCATCATTTATCAGTTGATTCCAAGCTTCGGATTTTGGAATTCCTTCTGGACGAATTGTTAACGACAGATGCCATTAGCAATGAACTGACTAGACGTCACGTCGTTACGGAAAATTATGGCTTTCCGTATGGGAGACCACCCTTGCCGCATGAATACGATGACATTTTCAATCAAGATAATTGTGTAATATGTCAAGAGGGGGGTGATTTGATATGCTGTGATCGTTGTCCAGGTAGCTATCATAGGCTTTGCATCGGATTGGATTCTAACAAACCACTTCCAGAGAGATGGCTTTGCCCAGAATGTTCTATTCCTGATCCGGCGAAATTGGCACCATTGAGTCTGCCAGACAGACGACCACTCCTTGGTTGGTTCACTCTTGACGAGCTTGATTGCAAGGAGACGTTGATATTGAAACCTGCACCGCAATTCACAGCTCCTGTGCCTGCTGTCTACAATCCCGTTAACAATCCTCTTGGTGGGCCTATTTACCCAGGTTCCATTCCTCATCCAGCTGGTCCTCCTCATCCAATGATGGCACATAGAATGACTGCTTATCCAATGTCGGCTCATCCACAACATCATGCGTCAAATAATGTGATTGACCTAACGGAGGAGGAGGAGAGCAAAATACCAAAAGATGTTGAATTTCTGGTTGCTTCTGGGAAAGTATTTGCGCGTTATAGATCTTCCCAGCTCCCGTTTGATCCTTTAAAGATATCAAAGGAGGAGGAGCCAGAGAGCTCAAGTGAGGTATTGACAAAAGTCAGCCCTCCCCCCGTTGCTCTGACTGATGCCCAGGTAATGGAATTGTTAAAGCTGTTGGGTCCAAAAATATGCGTGAATTATCCTTGGCGTCAGATTCAGTTCACGCCTCAGCGCATTTTTGGGATGGAACAAAAAGGGATCGATCCATCCTTGCAACTTTTGATTCAGTATCAAAGTGAAGTGCGATCACATCGTGTTGAAAAGGTGGAACTGTACAACCCAATGACTTTTGCAAATGGCTACCGCAGGGCTCCGCACCCTCTATCAATGAATGCGTTGCCAGGTGCGGCAGGCGTGCTCTTGCTTGTGTCCAGCCTGAATTATTACCCCATATCCACTCCCTTATCGATGTGTATGGTGGATCCTACCATGGAGCAATTTCGTCCTATTGATGTACCCTATCGCGATCATATGCAGTCTATTCGAGATAAAATGATCGCAATTGAGCGTTCTCTCTATGATGCCTGTTTGATTGATGTGAAATGGGGCATAGAAGAAGATGTAATTGATCTTCCGTTTTGGAGAAGGAGAGTTGAGAATGCCAAGTCGGTAAAAAGGCTGTCTTCGCTGTTGGTTGAACTTATTGACGCTTGCTGCGTCAGAGCTTTCCACGGAGAGTGGTATTCACGTGATCAAAAAGGAACACCCAACGATGCTAAGCCGATTAATATCGGCAAGCTTGCCGATTTCGATCCAAAACATGAAATAGAGATGCGAAGATGGGAGCGGCTGACAGGTGCTGATATTTTTCGCTTCGATCGGCTGCGACTACAGCAGGTGTTCGGCATATTGGAGCATGGAGGCAAACGTAAGAGGCGCAAGATTGCAGTCGATGAAAACGATGTCACCTCCACTAAGGTGCCAAAGGAAGAGGATTCTTCTGTGTCCGCCGCCAATCTGGCAGGAGATGATGCGCCAAGCAATAGCAACGTAGAAGTAATTTCACCGGTCGAGTCGAAATCGGATGACAAACTCTCCCCCGAGAAGCCGTCGGACGTAGGTAACACAGCCGTGAATATTTCATTAGAGGAAGGGAAAACAGAGATGATTTTTGATGTGAAGTCTGCAGCCGATGGGAATACAGCGGAGAATTCTCTTGTCGAGGGGGAAACGACAGAGAATAACGTTGCTGGGAGCGTGGCGTCCCCCTCCGCTACTGCTGATGTATCTCTGTTGCAAGGAGCAGTGGAGAAAAAAGCTTCTAAATATTGCATTTTTCAAGGTTGTATGAAGTACAAACAATCGGGTACTTTTGGTTATTGCCTTACTCATAAAGCCCATGCCGACCCTGTCAAAGTGGCAGCGGCCAAAGCGAAGGTTTCAACGCCTGTAACGAAGTTGATGAAGGGGAAACGTAGTCGGAAAAGCGTAGAACCCTTAGCAATTGACATGGAGTCGAGGCGTCGATCTGACCGACTGCACGCAATGAGACGAGAATTGGAGGCTCTCTTGGGCAACGTCGACATCACACCAGAAAATAGCAGCATTACAGAATTAAAGCTCGATAAGCTGGAGAAGGTGTTGGGAGATGATGACTTCAAGGCTGAATATTTCGCCATAGCTGGTAGCAAACTTTTTGAACCAACCGGATCGCTTTCTCTCTCAGACACGAAGCGACTTGGAAGGACTGCTGGGTCGATTCGTGTCCCTACATTGAAATACGATAGCGCATATGAAGTGGCCGAGACCACACATTGTCACAATTGGCGTAAGAAGACGCTTGAATGCAATACATACGAAGAGTTGATTCATAGCTTGCGATTTTTAGATGCTCATCTGGACAATGCGGTAAGCCATATTTGGTTATTTACGATGTTACTTTTCCATCTTCTTGCTTCACCTGCCCACTCACCTTGATACTTATATGCTCATTAGACAATTACGAAATGCCACGGTATTGCAAAACGAAAGGCGGCACAGCCTCTCAAGACGACCGAGATCCGCTGCAAATACATTGATCCATTGAGTGGATTCACTGAATACTTTGTTGTTCCAGTTAATAGAATCCGTGGACTCTGGTATTCTGAAGCAAATATTGATGAAAACAATCTTATACTTTACCGATTTGATATGAGGAAGGAAATGCAGCAGAACAGGCGTCCAAAAGAATTCCCCAAACCACCTGCCCCTGCCCCCGCACCAGCCCCTGTTACCAAGCCTGCTCCAACTCCTCCAAAGGCGAAGGTCTCTTCTGTTCCTAACTCGGGACAAGTTCGTAACCCGAACTCTGTTGCTCTGCCAACTGGACAATCCCATGAATCAATGTTTAGGGGGGCAGTAGAAAAGCACAAGTTGGATACTGTCAAACTCTTGACGGAGAGCGCAGCCAAGGGTGAGAAAAGCGTATCCATCGCCGCAATTGGGAAGGCAAGGAAGGTGAATATTGCCATGATGCGACACGCAAATGATATGGCATTGAAGCAGCGAGGGGGTAAGCATCGTACGGAGCAGGAAATTACTGCGGCGTTGTCCAAGGCAGAGAACGATGCTGTGCAATTGTACATTGTTGAGGCGCGAAAGAAGCAGTCGTCGTGATTCACAATTATTTTTTTCAAAGAATAATAGGCATAGTAATAATTCAAATTTTCCTTTGTATGAGTTTACAGACATTCCTATGCCACTGAAATTTGATTGATTGGGAACGAAAGGCTCCGTGGTGGTTGCTGATGAGCACTGGTGGCAACGTAAGGCTGTGGTGTGGTGGGGGGGGGGGTACCGTAGTAATAACTTTTCATTCTGGCAAAGCATACACGGTGGGAAGCTGCTCTTCCGACGCCATAACAACAGTTGGACCGGAAGCGTAGCATGAGGAGACACGTGGTTACCACCGCCATCCCCCCGCCCACAGCAGCAACAAAGTCATCATCATTATCTCCTTTTCCCAAGCTCTCTTAATACCCCAATGCACACAATGCAACCACCGCAAGCGAAACAGCAAAACACACATCCGCCTCCAATCTCCCGGACGAGTCACCCAACCAAGCAATGCTAACAATGGTAACCAATAACCAAGACAAGAACTAATAATTACAACCGCCATGGAATATTTTTTTAATCCACACCGAATAATACTACCCACCACATCATGGGATAAAATCCCGTAAATACCTCTATAGGGGCGTCGTGAATAACAAAACCCCGGACCAACATGTCGAAGATGAGAGCCATATTTATGGTGTGACAATTTTTATTCCTCTTTTCTCTTGGACGGGGGCATCAAACAATTTGTTTTGAGTTGGTGTTGAAAAATCCCCAACGGTTCGAAGAAGTATTTTAATATGGTATGTCTCCTCTATCAGCGTCTTTACGGGAGGGGGGGGGGTGAATTCCATTCCTCCTGGATTGTACCTTTTTTCTCACTCTCGATATTTTGACCAACCACCATTTATTTATTTACCTGCCTCGTGATGTGTTTGAGTAGTATTTATGAATTGATGAATAACATCCTTAGGGTTCGCCTCCTCCTCCGCCGTCGCCGCCACCTTGTTCAATGACGTTCTCCTCCTGCGTCGGACATGTTCGTCTCTTTTGTGCTGTTTGTATCTATGATGCGAAAACACTGAAACTGAATCCAACCTCCGTTTGAGATGCATGATGAATGACGACCCTGTGTTGAGACATTTATTTACCCTCTCAAGTTGCGACACATCTTGCGACTCTCTAGCTACATACTTGATTACTTTCGTGAATCAAGTAGGAGAGTTGGCAAACTTGTCGTGAACGATTTTCGCCGACACAGAACCCGCATAAGTACGACTTTTCCGTCGGCAGGAACTATGGGTTATCCAAAAGTTTTAGGCAGTGGAGTTAATTCGCATATAGCCGCATGGCTAGGACATCTACTCCTACTTTTACCGCGGACACCGATGTCGAAGTGTACTGAGTCCGAGTCCATTTTTATCGATATGCTGGATTCCTTATTCTATTGAGGAGTGTCTGTAAACCCTCGTGAATCACATCGCCGACGACAGAACCCGCATCATCGCAGATAGCCTTGCTTGGCTAGGACATCTACTCCTACTTCTACCGTGGAATCGAAGTCGAAGTGTACTGATGTCGAATCCATTATCGATATGCTGAATTCCTTATTCTATTGAAGAGTGTATGTAAACGCTCTTGAATCATTTCGCCGACCACAGAACCCGCTTCGCATGCCCGCACTCGAAAAAACTCGAAAAACTACGACATTTAACACCACCACCACCACCGTCGGCAGATAGGGCAGCAGCTCGAAGTAGGAATTTGATCGTAAGGTGCGGTCTTCGATCGTACCTACCTACCTACCGGAGAAGTGCACTGATTTCATGTTCCTTTGCAGGAAGTTGCTTGCACTGCCTTGCTCATAAAAAATCAACTCAACGCGTTGAACCATCATCTCCTCCTCTTTTGCTTTCAAAAAGAACTCTTGAACCAAAACCATGCATCTCTACAAGGCAGTCATCGCCGTCGTCCTCCTTTCTGCTGCACCCGCCATCAAGGCAGAAGTAAATTTCGAACAATACGATGCATTGACAACTCCCCCTAAATCGAATCCAAATATCACTCAAGCGAAGTGGAACGTCACCGTGGCAGGAATGGTCACAGGCCTCGGCAAATCCAAGAACCTACTTTTTAATGGCTTCACGGTAGGATATATCGAGACACAGTGTATCAATGGAGGATCTAAACAACCTCCAGGCAAGAACAAGGAGACCATTGAGCTGTCAGGAAGTGTTACAGGAACTACATCAGATGTCAGTACTGGGTCCTACTCATATACACTTGAAATGAAGGAAGATTGTAGCTGTGGCATAGGCGAAGAAGGAAAGACATTCCCCTATAAGAATAAGGGAGTAACAACAACTTTGAATTGCATCGGTGGGCCATTTGATTATCTAACTGGTGACAAGGGAGTTTGCTGTGATGTTAAGAGGGCGGGCGATGAAATTGATTGCGGAGGTGAGTATTACGTATTATGTTATGCAGCAGCAGCAGAATGCTTCTCATAGTATTGTAAAGTTCATCTGCTAACCCAACAACATCTATTATGTATACTTTGTGAAAAGACTGTGAATGTCGCGTCGGTGATTACGTCAAGAATTGCACTGTTAGTAAGAAGAATGAAAACTTTGCCCAATACGCTATCGGCATCAGAGTTAACAACACCATCGTTGACCTAGTGGTCCGAGAAGCCAATGTTATCACGACGATCAAGCGTCAAGTGTGCTTTGCCAAAGATGGTAACTACGGTAAAGTCGAGAACACCGACCAAATCAAACCTACAGATGTGGCCTGCTTCCAGTGTAAGTTTTGCCCAACCGGCAACGGTAACAATCAAGTCCCTTGTGTGAATGAGTACCCTGGCACCTATCCTGCCTTGAAGGATGGGTGTGCAGGTTATGTTACAGTTCCCGTCAATGCTACCGGGCCCATCGTTGAACCCTTATTTTAGTGAAAAAATAAGAGGAGAACCGTAGAGAGAATAACCTCTTTGATTAGTGCAAATATTGCAAGTAGAAACAATGAATTAATTAAAAAAGGCTTTGTATTGGACACTAACACTACAATTACTACGGCGGCAGTGGGAATTAATCCCACTGATGAAAACACATTGTAAACACTCTCTCAAAAACCCACAACGTCGTCGGAATAATTTTTCCGCTGTTGGAATATATGTCAATGATTTTACTATTTAGATTACAGTTTCAAAATATAAGAGCCTCTTCTCTCTTAACGCCTCACACTACTAATACTCCTCCATACTCTCGAGCGCTGTGAGGCTATTATTACCACTCAGTATACAACATCTATCTCAGCTATACACATCCCACACAAAAGGCCTCTATATATAGAAAAAGTGCCTCTCTCAAAGAGAGAAATCTTCTTGATCGGCTTCACTAAGCCTAAGCTCCGCCTAAAGCTGCTTCTTGTTATAATGATAATGAGCAATCTCATCCTTCCTTTCATTTTCATGAGGGGGAACCACCTATTCAAATCAGCATTCTCTTCATCTCAACAGTAACGGGACAATGCGTTCTTGAGTTCAAAATTGGAGATGTTGCCTTTCGTGTTTTCGATTATTTCTTTTTTAATGATGTTCTTATCAGGACCAAAAGGTCGATGAACTTCATCTCCATCTGCTGAGTACGTGACGGTATCATCTAATCATCCAAAGAGAGATCGAAACAATTTGAGGCATTTGACAAATTTATAACTCCTTCTCTATCCTGCTTTCTTTTTGAGGGTGTGTGTGTGTGGGGGTGTTATTATTATCTTTATTGCTATTGAACGTATCTACCATCGGAGGTTGCCATCGACCATCGAGGTCTCGAAAACCGTGTATTGTAGCGTGTTGTTTGTAGATAGTTGGTTGTTGGTGTTTTTTGGATTTGGGCTGGTGCGCCGTCGCGGTACATACATAAGTTCTCTACATGCATAAGAGTACGAGTATCTAAAAGTATTCGTAAACTTTTAAGGTAAGTACCTAGAGAGAGTCTACCTGTCTTTGTTCTGGGTTTTGGGCAGACAGACCAACTTGAAGTAAAAGAGCCAAACGGCCCTTATCAAGAAATTTGTGAACAAACTTTCGCTTAACAAACTCTATGAAAAGTACCAATAGAACCGACGTGCGAAGATGATACGTATGCATGCACTAGAAATTTCTACAACAAAAATTGAGCTTATTCTGGCTTATTTTTACAAATACTTTTTTTTTTCGGAACAAACAGAGGGAGTAAATCACTAACTTATCTATTTCACTATCAACATTATTTCATTTCACTGGAAACATTTAATCACAACTCTCATCAGTTTTGCTGTCAGTCTCTTTCAATCTTCACGAGATCTTCCCTTGTACGCCAGGGAGTGGCGACACAGACTCCATATGGCGTGTCACCATGTTCAATTGCTTTCTGCAGGGAACTAACCATTGTCAACGAAACACGTACTGCCACGACTGGGTTCAACAGTCCTTTCGTGTGAATGTGGCAAAAGTACTTGAAATATTGCACCCAAATCGACTTTTGTTCCCTGAAACTCTCCATCTTGTCGTAGTAGAACGTATTACGCATCATGTATGTTGCCCTAGCTTTGTGGTATGATGACTTCAAAGAACGGATGTCACCTATGCCAAAAGGTCCTTCGATACGACCCTGTGTAAATGTTGCAGACATTCCCGTGCAGATTAATTTCCCACTTGGTCCGAGCGCTTTCGCAGAGGATTCATAGCCATCAAGACAGACTGAGTCCAGCACAACGTCCATTGTGCCTTCTAGCTCGGGAAGCCACTTCTGAGGATTCATCGTAAAGCATTTCTTCACACCCAGGCTGCGAAGATAACCGTGGTGGCGTTTATCTGCAATAGCATACAAGTTAGCACCTTCCATTAATGCTAAGTCAATCGAAGCTAGAGCTGTAGGCCCATTCGCACCGACCACCAATACATTAGCTCCCGTCATGGGCGTTCCTTTGAATCTTGCCAATTCCAGAGAATACTTCGCCGGCACATACGTAGATGAGATGCAAAGTGCAGTTACTGAATCAACTCCCTTTGGGACGAGGAGTAAATCTTTCACCTTAACTTTCGCATATTTGGCATTTCCTCCAGATGATACCACCGCAGCGACAAGATCACCTACTTTGAACATCGAGTTTAATTCAGGAGAACCCAATTCTTTAATCGTACCGACGATGTCAGATCCAGGAATGAAGGGGAGAGGTTGCATATCAATCCATTTTCCACGGCGTATCATGCAATCTTGGAGAGTGATCGTGGAGCAATCGACTTTGATGACCACATCATCTGGCTCGGAACATGTGGGTATTCCCTTGATTGGATTGGCCTGCAAAAATATACATATATAAAAGACAATTAAAATAACGGTAAGCCAGGAGGAGACAAAAAAAGGAAAGGATAAGGTTTTACACACAAAATGCAGAGGCGGCTATAATATATACTACTGACCTCAAGAATCAACATTTGTGTGTTGCCATGCTCCAACACTTTCACCACCGCCTGATGAGATTCTTCCTTCACCGATTTTTCAAAGAACGCATTCTCTTGAACATCTTCATCATCCCAGGATGCACCAGCGCGACAGAAGGATGGAGCCTCCACTGATTCCTCCTCATCATCATCATAATCGTCATCATCATTACTATTCAACGACTTATTCTCATCACGTACTTCTTCGGCGGAAGAAGTAGTAGAATACTCATCGTCATCGCTGTTGTTGTTATCGCTGCCATTATGCCTGTTGCTCGCTTTGGGCGTTTCCGCATAGGAAACATTTTTCGCTGATGCTGCTTCCTCCCACTCCTTGTTGATGATGTTGTTGTTGTTGTTGTTGTTGTTGTTGTTGTTGTTGTTGTTGGCAGAGACAATCTTCTTCTCCTCCTTCACAATCCTATCCAACTCTGCTGTTGTGTTGTCAACAACGCCCCCAACCCCCTCTGTACATTGAGGGGATGGTGCCTTCTGTCGCCTTCGACCCATCACCATTTTGTTTTGAATAGCCAATGAGACGCGACGATACCCAGCGTAGGTTAAAAGGTAGATAGCTAATCAGAGAGTACAAGTGAATAACTCGGAGAAGACTCGGAGTAGGGGTTTGGAAAATAATGAAAGAGGGAGGGCTGTTTCGACAACCATCGGCGATGGTTGAGGATGTCAAATTTCTGAGCAGTCGGAGATTCGCAGAAACCCATAAAGAAACCCTCGCTAATAGGATATTTTAGCCTGTTTTTTGCGGGCGTCGAAATCCACCAAAACAAACATCATGGGCCGATCTAAAGTGTATTGTACCTATCGTTTTCATTGCGAGGTCAGCCTCGAAAATATGTATGAGATGGACGTTACCATTCGTTCAATCACTCCTCTTATTCGGGCCGAACTTGTTTTGATATTATTCTAGATAGTAGTATGGATGGTGGCGATTTCTACTATTTCCCGGGAAGAAAGATAAATACATCATGAGAATATAGAAACTTTTTTGGCACTCTCCTTGCATACCAAAAACACCCAAACGAAAAAATATATACCATCATCAACACCTACAAAACCAAAACAAATAATAATGAAAATGAATAAACAACGACGAAGCCTCCTCTTTCTCCTTCTCCTATCAATAATATCCACAGTCGTCACCACCGCTCAACTGCAACAACAACGACAGCAACAACGATTATTGGGAGTGGGGTGTCGAACCACCACCTCCACCCAAAGCATAACCTGCAATGAAAATAAATGCACTCCACAATACTCTGGTGGGTGTACCGATAATGAATATCAAGATGATTCCACACAAACATATTGTAATGTTGATGAGGGGGGAACGACAACGACGTGTGGGTATAGTGTCATTTGCTGTTCTCAGCCGGCTGCATCTTCGTCTCAGCAGAAATTGGAATCAGAGAGACCGGTAACAACAACAACAACAACAACAGCTAATAATAATGATAACCATCCAGCAGAGAAAGACTGGTGGGTGGATTCTTGGGATGGTCAACAACAACAACAACAACAAAGAATATCCTCCACAACAACAACAACAGCAGCAGCAGCCCCCGCCGCACAAGCGGGGGCAGGTGCAGGATTAGGATTTGCACTTTCAGTTGTTATTATTGCCGCTTGTTATACTTGGGGACACGAGCGAAAGAAGAAGAAGAAGAAGAATGCTGCTGCTGATGATGATTATACAACAACAACAACAACAGCTGGTAGGGGGACGAGGAGTGGGGTTTTGGCGGCAATGAGATTGGGTATTTTTGATAGTAATAGCAGCAGTGATGATGAATATTATTATGATGATGATGATGAAAATGATGGTGGGAGGAGTCAACGATCGAAACAACAACGAAAAGTGGGGCGTGATCCAAGTGTGTATGAACAACTTAGTGTGAGACATCATCATGGTATTGATGCAGATGAAGAAGGAGGTGGAGGGAAGAAGAATAATGGAAAGAATAGTACTACTAATAGTAGTAGTAGTAGTAAGATGAAAAGTAGTAGTAGAATGGGTAGAGATCCAAGTGTGCGGTTGGGTGGTGGCAGCAGTTCTAGCAGCAATTTTAGTACTAGTGGAAGAAGTAGTAGCCGACGATTGGTTGTTGACAATAATGATGATAATGGTGATGCTAGGAGTCATCGATCTTCGAAAAGCAAACAGCAACAACAACAACAACAACAACGAGGTGGTGGTAGTGGTGGAGGGAAAGGGAGAGATCCAAGTATCAATGGTAGTAGTACCGCCAACAACAACAATGGTAGTACCAAAACGAATAAGAAGAAGAAGTCACAATATCCAGCCGCACCACCACCTCGTCCACCACCAACGACGACGACCAAGAACAAAAACAGAAACAATGAAAAGAGAAGTAGTAATACTATTGACTCACGGAAACAACGAAAGAAAACGATGTATGATAGTGGATCGGAAGATGATGATGGGTTGGATGATGATACGGACTCACAATTGAATTGGACCGTTTAAACTTTTAAAAGAAAGTGTAGATACATAAGATTATAGAAGGATGTGTGCATACAGTATGCTGAGAGGTCTATAGTTAAAATCTTCACAGCTGTAACTGCGGCACGAATACAACGTAATATCGTCCCTCCCCCCGTACTCAAATGAATAACTCCATCTGTAAACACGGATGTAAAAGAGAAGAATGTCCAAGACGGTCAATTATGGTCAGTTCTTTGCCGTGTTCATAACCCTCACACAGACATGTACATCTATGTACATTGGAGTACTTATAATAATAATCGTATTAATTTACACTGTTAAGGTATGATCAGTGCACACGCTGCGGTGTTTTCACTG
>JALLBJ010000673.1:0-14739 GCA_036940105.1 Skeletonema potamos | reverse complement strand
GCTCTCGGGTTCGGGTAATATCTGTGAACGGGCAATACTCGTATCGGGTAATATGTGTATACTGACTGTACTTAAAAGCGGACCAGGAAGGCCGTTATCAGCGGTTAAAACGGGATTTTGGGAGCGGGAGAAAAAACTCCTACTCAGTTCAGCAACGTCTCAGAAACAATCTCTCAGAAAGAATCTATGAACAACACATGATGCTTACACTGAATATACCTACTTCATTACTAATAATGTCGTGAAAGTGATTGATGGCATAAATTACCATGACCTGCACAGTAGCTGTTATCGGATGCGGACCCGGGGGCATGTTCTTCCAGCATGCCATAGCACATCGTAGGAAGAAGCTTCAAGAGGAAGGCAACATGGCAGCCATCGCTTCACTTCCACATGTCACCATCTTCGAACGATCGAGCTCACCAGGTGGAGTTTGGAAAGCTAATAGGAATGCTAATGAGACGAACATGTACGAGGCGCTATGGACGAACGGTGAGTGTTACACTGTATTTTTGAGTCCGCTCCTGAAATCATGCCTCTCTGCGCAGACGCAGCTGCACACAGGGGCGACTTTTGCACATGGACACGGCAATGCAGGTGCAACGTTTCTACGGATCTATGTATATCATCTACATGATCTTTCTTGCTCATGTGGAAACCTCTTTGTATCATCATTTCTTTCCTAAACTGCAAACTCCTAAATAGGTCCAAAAGAGGCAATCGAGTTCTTTGATTACACATTTGATGAGCACTTTTCCCGGGCATTGCCTACGTTCTTACCACGTGCGCTCGTTCTGGACTACATAGTAGCTCGATGCACCAAGAACAATCCCAACTTTTTTGATAGCGTCAAATTCAATACATGCGTCACATCTGTGAAATATAATGTCAAGAAGAAACAGTTCGTCATTCAGACAGTTGATCTCAAGACAAATGTTGTCACCGAAGACCGTTTTGACAAGTGCATTTGGGCGGCAGGAGAAAATGGAAAGCCATCTATCCCTCGAGACATTGCCGATATTTTGTCATCTTCATCTGGAGGCTTTAATGGTGCAGTAATGCACTCATCTGCCGTAGGTTCTGACTTTGATAAGCTCGTCATTGGAAAAAAGATACTCTTGGTTGGAGACAGTCACTCCGCTGAGGATCTAACTCTCACGGCCATCAAGCTTGGAGTGAAGAGTGTAGATATTTTGTCTAGATCGGGATGGGGGGTTGCCTGCGACACTGCTAGCTGGCCAAGGAATTGTGTTGAGATCCATGAAGAATATGAAATCATTGGTGTTTCCGATGACGGACGTGGTATTGTGATCGAAAATGAAGAAGAAGACGATGAGGTGACTTTGAATAACATTGACACTATCATTTATTGCACTGGATATTCGGCGAATACTGATATGCTGGATCCTAGTCTTTTAGGGAAAGTCAAGTCCTTTTTGGACTACGAAGATTTCCACATGTACAAGATGGATTGGAAGATGAAGAAGAATCATTTGTCCAAAGACTTGGGGGACGTGCCGATTGGAAACCTCGAATCCTTCTTTATCACTGATCCAAACTTGTATCGTGGACACCTTATTTCGAACACCAATATGATGTATTTGAAAGGGGAGAGATTAGACGCGCCTCTTTTGGATTTAGATGTCCAAGCTTGGCTCTTGCTTGCTCACATAACAGATGACCTTGTTCTTCCGTCAGTGAAAGAAATGAAGCAATTCAACTTGCAGGCATTGATGGATGAATTGCAGGACCCATATATTCGGTTAGAGATTGACACGAATTACGAAAAGCGTTATGATGAAGTCATCTGGGATGACGACGAGCATTGGGAAAACCAGTTTGGTTCTAAAAAGCGCAGAGAAATGGAAAAGAAACATTGTGACTTGCAGTATCGCCTTGTAGCCAGAGACATGGTGGATGCCAAATATCCATTGAATATTGGAACTTACGAGAAGCTCAATGAGAAGGGGAACGCCCTCGTTGAGTTTGAAGTAATCACGAGTTTTGATGGTCCTCAAGTTGATTTGGTTGAGGGTTCAAAAGATTCATCTTGGAAAACGTTCCGTGATTGTGACTGTAAAAAGATTTATTCAATCATGACAGGCACAGCAGCAATGCCGTTGAAACGCCATTGGCTCGACCTGGAGGGTTATGGTATCGACGATATTTGCGAACATGCTGATGATATTGTCGGAGCTAAGTCCCCGAGGTTTAACAGCTGTAAGACAGCATTCTCGAAGTTCAAGAAGGTCTTTCGCTGTGTGGTAAAAAATTGAATGAACGTCGTCAGCCAGGAGCATATGTTATTATAAGGGTAAGGCATAACGGCAGACACAGATGCTGCGTCTGGCATTGGGAGGATGAGGCTTTTGTCGTACGTTGACAGAGAAGGTGAAGTAGGCTGTAGGCAAAAAGATTCAGATTTCAATCAGAACTCCAGCAAACCGAAGTAACAGGACATCCAACACTATTCACGTTTTGTTTTAAGACAGGAATAAAATAGTTAGGACGATAATGATATTATTTGGTGCAATTCGTTGTCGTTAAATGTCAACATCTCCAAGTTACATGCTGACTTATCACAACTCGTCGCCAAGCAGTCGAACCTGGATCGCGAAGAAACCCTCGTAGATCAGGGCACATCCCCAGAGCAAAGAGGGCGCAAGGTTTACCCGCTACCCGCTGGACGGCGCTGCATGCTGCACACAGCCAAAATAATAGCTCTTATCTTGATCTAATTTTTCATATTCATATCGTACGGACCAAACGGTATGTGCAGCGCTAGTAACAAATAGCCTCAATTAAGTAACCAAGTAGGATCAAATGTCATTTTTTGTCTTGTTCATAGGCTGATATCTCGCCTAACTCAGTTCCTGCGCATTGTCCCTGCAATCCACGAATATCTTCTTCCCAGTGTGAAGCACTACCGATATATTCAAGATAATTGCATAGAATCTCCTCCCCCTCGTTTATGTCACGATTGGTCTTGTCTGCCGTAGTCAACATTTGACGCAAATTGCGCTCAGCAGCTGGACTGAACGCGCTTCCCAAGAGAAAAAATGACTTTGGAGGAGGAGGTTGATTTGAGTCGATGTTAGCTTCGGTGTAGTTGGCAAAGTAGCGATCACCTAGGTTGAAAGTACCATTGCATCCATGATTGCAAAACATCATCACGCCAGGGTCTACAGTAGAATGTGCTCGCCCGAGATGAGACGACCAAAATCCATATCCTTTGAGAGCGAACAAGAGCTGGCTTATGAGAACACAATGCCCGAGGTCAAAATGTGGGAAAGGCATTTGCAAAGTTCACTAACACACTTACCTTCACTGAAGGCTACAACCGCATCAATGGAGTCCAACACTTCCCCAACATATTTTCCTTCATCGCTATTTTCGTCAGCCCAGTTATAAAGCTCAAACATGATGCGATGTGTTGATGGGAAGATGAAGTAACTTAACCACGACTTCTCGTTACCAATCGTTCGACCTCTTGGAATGTCTTGTTTGGCAAAGAGTCCTCTGCCTGAAAACTCGCCCATCGTACTCTTGCCAACTGTCAAGTCTGACACTGGTATATTCAGTTCTGGGTCAAAACCTCCCACACACTTGTCTCCATTTTCATGACAATATGCAGTTTCGACTGCCTTGGATGGTACTTGATATTTCAACATTGTTGGCGAATCAAAGAATTCCAGGGAATCGGTCCTGCCGATGCGCTGGTGCAAGCGAATATCTATTTCAGCCGCATTGCTGTACCATTCGGCCCGGGATTCATGCGACTTCAACGCCACGAGATAGCTACGACCCCCCAAGTCATCTTCGTAGAGATGAACGCTTTCATATCCTACTCCTTCCAAAGCATCTATTACTAGTCCGAGGTCCTTCAACTTCCCTACGCCCAACGCGGAATCTTTGATAGTGATTACCATGTCAATGTTAAATGCAAGCTGAATATAACAAAAGGACACAACATGATTTTTCATGAGAACAGGTACAGGTATAGTCACGCATCATGCTGCTGTATATGACTACGCAACATCATTCACTTACCACACCACCAACACCAAGGCATTTGAAATGCGAGGAGAAATCAGTGGAAACATCGACCGGGCCCGGATTCGGATCGATGATGACATCAAATAGCGCATGATTTCCAGAGGAGCATTCTTGAGCTGTCGTTACCAAGACGGATCTCATTGCACCAACTTCCAGCGTCTCTTCCTCTTCCCCGATGTTGCTAAATATATATGCCTCCTGAACTGACACATGTTTCAGAACCTCTCTCATAGCACGAGCACTAGTCTGAGTATCTCGTTGGTTGCCATTTAAAACGGCAACTCTCTTTGGATTGAGGTGAGTGATCATCGCGGGATGCACCAAGGCCTCGTAATTGATCATCTTATCTGGACAAACTGTTTGTGCTGGTACAACATGTCGGTGTCGGAGCTGCAATTGCAGCCATGTTGGCAAATAGATGGAGGCCAACCTTCCAGAAAAAAGAGCGATCGCCACCGAAGAAAGAATGACAACGAAGATGGACAAGCCACTGAGTTGAATCATGTAGCTTCCGTCATTTGATGTGATTTGCAGCCATCTTGGTCTTGAGATGCTTGAACTTGGAGACTTGTTCATTGCTGATTGCTGTATTTTAGACACAAGTATCGTATGAAGTAAAAATGATCATAGTGATAAGCGATTGTGTGTTCGGAGTATGATTATGATGTTGTTGGTTGTGTTTCAGAAGTTTTATTTTTTCCCAGAGAGTCGCTTTTGTTGAGCGAGAATTCAGCGATCATAAAGCGAGAGCTGACGCGAATGGGGGAAGATGCACTTAATGGATGAGTGTAGTGTAGTGGAGAAGTGGTTTTCATGTACTTTGCCCCTTTTCTTCCATTAATTGCAAAGACGGCGAACGCATCCTCAAGGAACGAACAACCGAACAGGTAAATCGGCCGACAACGCTCTTTGTATTGTTGGTTGTTGGCGTGCTATTGGCATACTAACTTACAAGAAGCATTTCGTGTAAAGAGTTTCTAAGTATAATTTCTCGTATGATTTAGAGGTTCTACTGAAATGCATCTTCATCATCGTCGAAGAATATTTGTTGTTTTGGTTTGTCTTCCCTTGTGGTCACCGATGTTGCCGCTTCTTTCTTCTCAACAATAGTCTCCGAATCTTCATCTGTTACAGCTCCACCACCAAACATACTCTTCAATGTTTTCTTTGCCTGTAATCGTCTCCTCTCTGCATCAACGAAATATCTCATCAACTCTACTCGTTCATCGTGATCATTCGCTTCAAGAATCTTTTGCATAGATAATGTCTGCTCCAACAGCAAGGGTTTGAGTTCAGAAGTCATTCTTTTTTGCAAGTCAGCCAATTCATTTTGAAGCTCGGGACTCAAATCTTGAAATCCAATAGCAGACGGTAACTCTTGTTCCTCGTCTCCGTCACCCATTTCCTTCTTGAGGAATTCTACCAACTTTTCTTGGAATTCCTTTTGCATTTCATTTTGTCTCGCGACTAACCGCTGCTCTGCATAACTTTGCCACAAGCGGATAGATGTCCATAAATTAGGGTCAATATCTGTACCCGCTGCAACACCAAACGACTTGACTGAGGCACGGGTAAATCGTACATCTTCCATAAGATCATGCTGCAATTCGACGAGATCTGCAAATGATTGACTTAATGCTAGCTCCTCGGGACTCTTCTCAAGAGCATCCACGGCTGCAGCCTTCTTTAATTCTGCAACCATACTTTTGGATATTGATTCATCCATTGCTTCATCTGAATCGTCGTTGTTCTTCTTTTCGTCCAAGTGACCTGTATCATCAATGATTGTTCCTTTAACTTTCAAGTAAGTGTCCCTACTCTCCCAGGCCTCCGGATTCAGCACTTTATGCAACTTCACTCTTCCAGTAACACGGTGGTTGCAAATATACTTCACTCGATCAGCGGTCATTTCGCTAACCTCCTTTAATTCTTCAAGAGAGAATAGGACACCGACTTGTGCAAATCTTCCTTCCTCGTTGGGGTGGCTCATGGACACAACGAATCGCTTGGACCCATTCATTAAGATATCATTGTACATTTGCCGATAACGCGGCTCGAAGATGTTAAGGATATGTTCTGAGTTGGGCGTGTAGACAACCCCGCCCAAAGGAAAGAGTGGTAAAGTTTCGGCATTCTCTTCGTCGTCGTCGTTACTGTTCATGGATGAGTCAAATACAGAACGAGAAGGAGACGCATCGTAGACGGAGGGAAGCCATCCTACAGAATTGATTCCCCGAGAGAGTGGATTGCTTTCATCATCATCATCACCTATCATGTGAAGGTTCGGGCACTTGGAACGCCCGACTTGAATTTGATTTAGTTTGGGTTCTTTCTTCCATGATGATGTGACTGGGACCGAACGTGCAGTTACAGCGGAGGAAGTGCTTGACGTTCCTACAAATGCAGATGCGATCGACGACGATGCACATAGGAGCAAGGAAAGATGAAGAGCCATCATTGGATGTCGATTATTCATGGAGATTACATACAATAATGGAAGACGATGGAACATGAAGTACCAACACTATGACAATATGGGCTGAGGTTGTGAAAGGTGAAAAGAAGGTGAAAGATAAGTGTGGCGAGGGTAAAGTTGACTCAGTGCCTCCACGTGGTAATCCGAACTATTCACCTCTCTATTACCATCTAATCATAATCATATCATATCTTGTCCTGGACTCTTGCTATGGAAACAACACCATGATGGAAGATAACAGGAGCAAAACACAGTGTTGGCAGGGATGGGCGGATAAAGAACGTAAGTTCGGATTAGAGATGCAACAACCATATTCCGATCTCTTGGTTGATGGCTCGAAATCAATTGAATCAAGATCATACCCACTCCCAGAGGCGTTATTAGATACGAAGATTGAAATACTGCAATCCGAAAAAGGTCAAGACGGGGTAAGCTCAGTGCCCAACAGAGTTGCACTACACAATTCCTCTGATAATAGTAGTTCTCCTCTATTGAAACGGATAGGATGGGTAACATTCTCAAAATGTATACAATACACTTCTTGTGAGGAGTTTGAAGCAGATCGAGAAAAGCATTTAGTGCATCCAAACAGTGGATATTGCTGGAATTATGAGCGGCCAATGTTTGGCTGGGTTGTTAAAAGCTATTATAAACGAGAGATAGTAAATGGAGAGAATGTTGATACGGTTGCAATACGACGAATGAGGTCTCTTTTCGAAATCATTGCGACATGAGGCACAGCACCAAATATATTATGTACATCAACGATTCATAAAAAGAACACAGTTTCAAATCGCTAGAATACAACTTTAAGTGTCTGTAATCCAAGGCGATTTCCCTGACTAAAAATCAAAATCATGAGCACTGAATATTACATCCTCACAATTCTTACGGCGACAACACCTCTTGGTTATTCCTTGTCGGAACATTCAAATCCAAAAAGATGTTTGCCTGATCAATGTTGCTATGGGAGTTCAATAGATTCTCCCTCAGTCTTGCCGCAACAGAGTTGGCCTCAGAGACGGTTGAATTTGAACAGACACATATGTTTGCATCCACTCGTATAAGAACAGTATCCTGATAATGCACCGTGACGCCTTCCACTGACTTTACATCCGAATCGGCTTCCAGAATTTCCCGTGCAGCATATTCAACTTCAGTAGCACTCATTTGATGTTCAGCGTCGCTATCTTCAATGGCACTAAGGAGGGGACAAAACACAACGTTGTCGCCAGTCGCTCTGACTTCCACGTCTAATACGCCACTCACATCAGATAAAATTCTAACTCGTACACGCTCTTCGATTGCCCTCATCGCGGATGCCGAAAAGTCAGGTGGAGCAGTAACCTCCACATCTACCAAGGCCGATGACCCAACTTGTCTAGCTCTCACACGAGTTACATTTCGTATATCCGCATCCGCAGAGGCAATCGTTTCAACCTCTCTCACAAGTTCTTCATCCGTGACCGCATCAGTAAGTTGTTTGACCGATTCTCCCATAATTTCAGCCCCAGTCATGGCAATCATTCCTGCCACTAACATCCCCGCGGCTGGATCTGCTGCTAAAAATCCTGGGACTGCCATTGCCAAGCCAATCGAAATTAATGCCAAAACAGACGAGTATGCATCCGATCTGTGATGCCATGCATTGGCAATGACTACTTGTGAATTAAGCTTCTCCCCCACCCTCCTGGTAATTCGGTATAACCACTCCTTGGAGAAAATAGACAAGGCTGCCATGACCAAGCATGGCCACGTTGGGATTTCCACCAACTTGGCTGCCGCACTCACCCCCTGCAACTTTTGCACAGCAATAACCTCTACAAACTTTTTATAACTTGATACACCCACTGACAATCCCGTACCCAATAATGTCAACGATAAAAATAAACTCCCAACACTTTCAAACTTTCCATGTCCATATGGATGATCATCATCGGGAGGCAGACGTGCAATTTGAACTGCCCACAAGGTAACAAAGTCAGAGAATAAGTCACTCAATGAATGACCTGCATCCGCAATAAGTGCCGAACTATGGCACATAATCCCCACTGCCGCCTTACCCGCACTTAGTATAAGATTGATAATCACCCCAAAGAAGGTGACCCGATCAGCGGCATTATCATTTTTAAAGAAGTAATCTGCCGATAGCGGAGTGGAATGTTTGAGCATGGACAGTCTCCATTGGTCACCCTTGTTAATGACCGCCTTGGCTTCATCTCGAATGGAGTCGAATATTGCTAGTATGCCCGAAAGGAGGATGAATGCCCCAATGTCAGTTTTTGTGATTGCCGTGAGTGGATTGACGAAACGCTGTGCTGACGCCCTGGCAGCTTTGAGTAAGGGAGGTACCAATGTAATGAGTCCGGCGAAGAGGATGCGTGTAGGGCGTCGTCCTAGCAAGAGTAGGAGTCTGCCTCTCCATCCTCTTGGGACTAGATAGTTGCTTTTTTTATTGTTGGTTTGATGTGAATGGCTGTGATGGTGATGGTGTGAGTGCGAATGGCCCATATGCATTGATAGACATGAAGATTTCAAGTTCTTCCATTCCGTTGGCACCCTGTTGTTAACATTTGGATGAGCTGCAATTCCTTGCTGACGAGAGAATTGTCGAGCGGGCACAAAAGCTGCTGGTGATTGTGCTGGAAGTAATGAGGCCCTCAATGCTGGTGACGATGAGTAGCCTCGCACGTATGATGTGAAGATGATGCAGCATAGCAGGGAGAGTGTCGACGCTGCCGACGCAAAACAACATCTACTACACGGCATCTCTAAAAAACTTTGATGAGGAGGTCGCCTTATTCGGTTGAGATAAGCTCGGATCTTGCCAATAATGTCGCACACTATCTAAACTCTCTAAAACATCAAAACGATAATTATTATCTTTTTTGTTTGTTTTTGTTGATCTTTTTGAACTCCATCTATGAACTGAAAGCAGGGAAAATAGGGAGAGGAGGAAGCGCTATTATGGCGGGCCCGCCTATCCCCCCCCGGATGATTCAGGCATCACGGGCGCGGGTATGATTTTATTGCTACAGCTTTTGGCCATAATACTATCTATTGCATTTCCGATGGAGAAGTGTTCTTAAAGAGGAAGGAACCATTGATAGATTGAATTTGCATCATCATGTCTAGTAGCAGGAGAAGCAACAGGAACACCGCCGCCGCCGCTGCAGCTGCAGAAGCTGATAACAGCGTGGACAATGACACCGACAACAACTCACGTCTCCAGGCCATAAGGAACCGTAGCCGCGCTGTGGCGGAACGAGAGGCGTCTCGATTGGCAAGGCCCGATCAACCATTGGCATCACTTACATTAGGCCATGCGTCCAAAATGAAGAGTGCCGTGTCATCTACACCATTTGGACAGCTGATGAAAAGTGCCAAAGGAGCCGGGGGTAACATTGGTACCACGAACAATAACGAAGCTCAAGAGTGGTGCGGCCCATTTAGCGTGGCAAGACAGATGATTGCCGCCCGCGAAGATGCTAGGAGACTTCGGCTTCAACAGACTGAAGAAGGTGAAAGTGAAAATAAGGAACACCATCCACTTGACCATGTGATGGAAGAAGCCAAATTGGAACAGGAGCGGAGAGAGAATCCATCGATGAATTGGGTTTCACGTCGTCATCGCAAAGGCAGTTGTAACGACACAACAAATATTGGTACAAACTATTATGCAAAACGAAGGAAGAGATTCCATCAACAGCAGAAACTCATGGGCATTGGAGGCAACTCTGTTCCGTCTCTCTTCCAGTTATGCATCAATTATCTTGTAGATAATTTTGACCATGTAGACTCACTTGGACTGGTGGATCATTCGATCCGAGTTGCATTATGTGAGAGACTGGTGGCACAGGGAAAGATGAATGGTGCTGCTTTCGATGTTTTGGCTGAAGAGGGCGTTGAGACTTTGGAGTTGGTTGATTGTGCACAAGTGACACAGGATCAGTTTTGTGACGCAATCAAGGTCCTGTTGCCAATGGGATTGCGAGCAATTTTGCTCAAACATTGTGGGAGATGCTTTGGGGGGCAGGCTGTCAAGACGATTGAAGAAACGAAAGCCGATGAAATACAATTATTTGCACTGTCTCTAGGTGGTGCTTACTTATTGAATGACGACGATATGTCTCGTTTGATTCGTGCAGCTTCAAGGACTCTGACTTCCATTGACCTTACAGCATGTCCTTTGATTGGACATAAGTTTTGCAATGCTATTGGGGAGCATTACTCCTCGTCTTCTGTTGGTGACGTGACAAATTATTTGTTAGAGCTATCATTAGAGGATATTCCTCTGAAGAAAGAGGCCTTGCTTTCCTTGGGCGCGGCATCTGATGCACTACGGAACTTGAAAAGTTTGAAGCTCAAAGCCATAGAGGCAGTCGATGACGAGGTCGTTGCAATCATCTTAAACTCTATTGATGAAAGTTCTTTGGAAGGGATAGATCTCAGCTGCAATGCTCAGCTTACAGATGACGTGCTATCTAGCATCAGACGACATGGTACAAATTTACGATCGTTGCAGCTGAGCGGTCTGAGAAACCTGTCTGCCATTGCCCTCGAAGCATTCTTCACACCAATTGACGATATGCCTTCACCTCCGATGCTGAGGAAGCTTGATCTTTCAAATTGCTCGCAAGATGAGATTACCGATGCCGTCGTTATGCTGGCAGCCAAGGCATCCTCATTCCGATCATTGGCTGATGCGATAAATAATGAGACATCTTCGTCCGTTAACCCTGAAAACCTCGTGTCGGAGATCACCAATTCTTTGGGACTTGTTCATGTCAATGTTAGTGGTGCTTGTTTATCGGATAAATCTATGGAGATGCTTGCGGCAACTTGTAAATCATCGCTTGAGGAGCTGGACATTGGTTTTTGTGCCGGTGTAAGCGACAAGGGTTTAGGGTACTTGGTTTCCAAGGTTGGCAGACAGCTATCAAAAATTCACGTTTGGGGATGCGCTCAGATCACTGAGGAATTTCTCGACGGTCATGACAGGGTCGACGAAGGTGGGCTGGAAATTGTTGGTGTGTGGATGAAAAAGAGTGGTGGTAGATCTTTGCGTTAACTTTATCTTTCACAAAGATGTTACTTCTGTACAGCGTACACTACTTCCGTTTAATCTTAGAAAAATCTACACCTAATCCAACCCAATCTACATCTCGAACACTTCTCGGTACACACGTGCTTGAACGCATCCACACCTTTGTTTTTCCTTTCTGGCAGCATTCGTAACAGCGTCCATCATTGTGGAAGGCCCACATGTAAATATAACGATGTCGTTGTCTTTGTCGTCATCCTCACATCTTCCGAAAGCATCCTTGATGATGGATGATAGGTCTGGACGACCCTGCGTGTGTGACATGATTGACGTTATATTATCCAACTCTTCTGGAATTGTACTCTCAATACGATCTTTCAAAGATGAGTTTTCTTTGTCAACTTTGAGAAAATACACACGGTAAACCTTCACAGCGACAAGCGCCCCAAGAGATAGAACGATTGAGCCCAACAAAATTCCAAAAACACATATCGCTCGAGTATGCAATACTCCTTTCTCTTGGATATTGAAGAAGCAGTAACGCGTAAATCCATATCCACCAAAAGCTATAGCCGAAAAAGTCACAGCAGAAAGTATGTTATCTTGCACATTCATCTTCCTGCCCTCGTACAATGAAACAGGTCTCTCGTATGTTCCCTCCTCTTTTGGTTCTGGGCAGTACGCATTGCCAACAATATCATCTACTGTTGACGCTGAAGCTCCAGTATGGTATATATGTATCGACATTGAACAATAGTTCCAATCACTGCTGCCAATCTCATTGTCACATAACTTGAGGTAGGTCTCAGTGATATGATCAATCAGGCCAACATCTCTGCATGCCCAATGGAGTTCCACACGCTTCGTCTTCGTTGTCGTTGTTGTGACATCGTCTGCGTCTGTCTCTTCGCTACTCACCGACGAATCATATCGAAGTTTTGATAAATGAGCAAGTAACGAGATGTAAGGATTGATGCCCACCCCTCCTGCAACGATAACAACGCTATCATGACGCATTACTTGCTCCCATTGATAACCAGATACGAAAATACCATTGACCAGCACTTTGGGAAAAACTTGAGAAATTGAATCCTCAGGTGAATTTGCCAAGTCTCCTAATTTTCTTGACAATGAAGTGGAAAACTTCCCAATTGGCTTGAACAGGATTTTGATATGATCGGGGTAATTGGGGTTGTAAAATATGCTGAAAGGGTGACTCTTGCGATGGATGCCTGGTACAGATAGCTTGACATACTTGCCAACAGCATTTTCAATCTCGGCGTTATTCCACATTGAATTTGAATAATCACAGCGTGGTATAGTGATCTCTACACAGCCTCTAGAATTTGGTATAAAGACCACCTTGGACACACGAACACCCCCGCACCACCATTTGTACAAGCTTTCGATTGCCACAGGAATGGAATGTCCACAGTAATATAAAATTGACGGTGACATCCAAAAGATCATTTGGTTGTAATGCATGGCCAATGTGAAGAGGAGAATGCAAGCCACAGTGACATGAATCCAATATAATACACGGTAGTGATTTCGTCGTACCCACCACATAGCAGCAATTCCTGTAACTAAGAAGCATAATCCATTGATAACTCCTATCAGATTCACAAACTTGTTGTAACACACCTCATCATAAGCCTTCTTGAAACATTGTCTTGCAGGGAAGATATCATCACGTGTCAAGTTCTTAACTATTACCCAGTTGTAAGCATGTAAAACACCATGCACTAGACCTGCAGTTATGGTAAGATATCCAGCACATATGTGCAACCGTATGATGTGCACTTCACCAAGTTTTAGTTCTCGAAAGAGTATTGAGAATCTGGAAACCGGTAATAGTAGGAAGGAAAAGGCGGCACCCGCCAAATGACCAAAGTTGTTTGCAACCTCATTGAGAGTACCATGTTCTTTGGCGAGTTGACGGAAGAAGAAGGTGAAGCATGGTAACAAGATGAAAAGTGTTGAGAGGATGATAAATTTGTTGTGATTATCATTGGATAGGATACGGCAGATAACATCGTAGATAGATCGTAAGAATCTGTATATAGGAGATGCCTTGACTGTCTCCCAACGTGAAGAAATCTTATTCCTACTCTTCTTATTGATAATGGTATGACTATGCCTCGGCACCAGCGAGAAGAGTTTACAACTCGCCGCCTTCATCAGGAGGGGCAGTGCCAATGTCGTCAACGCTTCCTCGTCTCCAATTGCAACATCGCAACCATACCATATGATAGCAATAATCGCAACGAGGAAGACGAACGTATTGATAAGATGTGAATATTGACCATTATCGCGTATGACATGGATTATGAATGTCTTGATTTTATCAAACATCATCATTATATGGCAGGCTCTTTAGAGTTCTATAGACTGCAATATGTGAGATTGCAGCGAGTGGCGGTATGATCACTCTACTCCTCATTTGCCATCTCTTTTGAAGACGTTTTATTGTAGTGGCAATATTAATTGCACTACCTTCTCTCACCTACAACAACCTCGCCTTCACGACCTTCTCGAGCCTTCTCTGCTCTCTGCTCTTCTCTCTACTCTCTTTCTAGATAATACGCAAAAAAAATGTTTTAAATACATAGTGAAGGGAGAAAATGACACCTCAATCAGTCTCCCTTTTTCACGCACTAAACGCTAACAAAATGAAAATAACCATAAAATTGGCCATAGTGATGGACGAAAACAAATACACAGGGCTAAACACAAGATTCCAAACTTTACATATATTTTATTTTGTAGGATCAACTATAAACCGTCGAGATAGAGCACCTTTCGACAAAATTTGCCAATATTACTACCAATTTTGAGCTAGAATTGACGCATATCAGACGCAAAGTACTGCATGCTTACGCTGCTGTTGCGGTACGAATATTCTACAGTACCATGAGGTCCTCATTCAAAAGCTAATAACCTACACTATCATAATATATGGGTGGTGATAAGGTTGGGAGTAGTCTTAGAGGCGCAGAAAATAGTTCCAGTTGTGCGTGTGAGTATATTTTTGGAAGAAAGAAAAAAGCTAGATGTCTTTTTTCCCGCCGTGTCGTATTTGGAATTTTTTGGACCAAACTGACCATTTAATTCGGCTTTTTTTTCATACATGTGGACGGCTTTTTATGTGCCGGGAGGAGGG